>JAWWMS010000059.1:69361109-69400698 GCA_035048045.1 Chlorospingus semifuscus | reverse complement strand
CAGCTTAATTCACTTGCCTAATGTTAATATGCAGGTTCCAGTATGAGAAGAAGTAACCTTTAACCTGGGGTGGGAGGGCACCAAAGAGCAACTCTTTTATTAAGAGCTCTCATGGGCTGACACCTCCATGTGAGAAATAAGTATTTTTATAAACCTCTCTCCAAGATGTGACTGCCACATTTTCAGATCTTTAAAGAAGATTTGTTTAAAAAAAACACAAAGTCCTTACTGCCAAACAGAAGTACTGCCAGAAGGGCTGGATTTTGAAATAGCAGCTATTTTATCTGTCCAGTTTCTAGGAGCTTCAGTATATATAAAGCTCTACACATGTTAATGCAAATAATATAGGTTTTTCATCAGGCTTTATTCAGTTTTATTACCTTGGGTAAGAATAAGCCAATTGAATGCCAGATGATTCAACTAGAATTCACTAGAAAAAAATATCAAGTTAATAGACTGACCACCTATAATTGCTGCAGAAGTGATTAAAAAAGTAAATCAATAAAGACCCTATTGTTACATGAAGCTGCACATTCTCTCGGCACTGCACATGGCAATCATGCACTGATTGATCTGGGACTGTCAGCACCACACCCTCCCTTATTGATCACATGCAAAGGCAATTCAAAAGTAATCATGAAAATCACCCAATTCCTGCTTTATAAGGCATTTATAAGGCTTGGTCAATTATGCCCTTTTCCCAGCTTGTAGCCCCAAATTTCAGTAAATGAAGCCACATGAGGACTAAAAGCCATCCCAGCTAGGAGCCTTGCTCTCTCTGCTGCTTCCCATGATGTGATTCACTGTGAGCTGCCAGCACCCATGAGAACAGGTAAAATTGGCACTCTGGGGGAAAACAGCGTATTTTACATCCAAATGTCTATTAGAGCAAGGGTTTATTTGTCCTTATGTTTTCTATCTGATGTTAAAATACAGTTCTATCTCCTTAAAGAAAGTATAGTTGTATTTGCTTAAAGAAAAAGGAAAAATTATTTTATTTATGAGCAGTTAGATAAAACACGATGTTCTGTGCATGCAACAGAAGATATGGGCACCTCTGAGTTAAAATACTTTTATATGTCCTGTGTTAGTTTGAGATTTTCTTCTTTAGGCTTTGATGAAGAAACTAAGCTGACTTATACTTTTGACTTCTCTGGTTGGTTTGCTCAAAGTAGGATCATTTTGGCTATCATGGGTCTGAAAAGTAGTTCTTGGCATAAGTCACAGCTGTTTTCATCCCCAATTGAATGTCTCTGAAAACTATGAGATTTCTGCTGTCTGTGTTCTTGTTTTAGACTTGTAATAGGTTAAAAGTACATTTAATTTTAGGAAACAACCTAGTACTATTTAGATTTAAGCTTCAGAGTTTTCAGGCTTTGTGTCTGAATCATGACTTCTTTTTTTTTTTTTTTTTTGTAATCTTGGACTCTTTACCCACACTGGTTATATGCTTTTGTGTTTCTGTTTTGTGATGTAGTAGTTCTCGTATTCTAAATAGATCTGAAGAGGCCAAATTTGAGTAGCTATAAGGACAGATGGAAGCAAATAACAGAACCTATGTCTCAAAAAATGCTATCAGAAACACTGAGGGCTCTGTTCAGAGAAGCTGACCCGGTTTTCCACATCCTTGTAACTTGTGCATGCATTTACATTTGCACAAAACAGATGTGGGATGCTTCCAGCTGTAGGTGGGAGCATTTTGATCAGGTGTTAGTGATCTTAATGAACTCCACAAAATGGAGAAGCTGACCTGGGAAATCAGCAGACTTTGCTGTGGATAAAGTAGCAGGAACATTATTAAGCACTGTGAGTTTAGCTCTTCCTAATTCCCTTTCAAGGCTGTAATAGCTTTTGTTTGATATGAGAGAAAACATAAAACATTTCCTGTGCCCCTGCCCCTTCTGGTACCTACAGGGCAGAATCTGCCTTAGGAAACAGTTTGGGACTAGGCTGTTTTTAGGTTCCTCTTTTTTCTTTTTATTATAAATTCAACTTACTTTATTTTAAAATTTGTTTTTCTAACTTAAACCTAGTAGCATTGCTTATTTTTATAATTACCTTTATCTGAATTTCAACCAGAAATAGAAAGAAATAGCACAATCATTTGATAATGTTAGCCTTAAAAAAAATCTCTGTGTTTATCTACTTGCTGTTTTTTACTTGTTGCCTAATTAAAGTATTGGATGGTTTTAACCAAATTATTTTCTCAATCTGTTATTTGAATTCTGCTGAAAATGTTAGCTTTCATGTGTTTAAACCTTTATCTTGAAAATACAGATTGAGTTTAGCATACAGTATTGGATTCACATAATTTAATAGGTAATATAATTCTGGGGAAAAAAATCTCTTTCACCCCCAAGTGAACTAATTAAATAAACTAGTTGACTTCCTAGTGTTGCTGTGTTCAGAAGCTGAAGTGTTCGTGTAGTTCTTTGATTTTTTTGTTTGTTTGTTGGGTTTTTTTTTAATATTCTTTGATCCTATGTGTAATATCTCAAAAGTGACAGGTGCCCTAAGAAATTGTAGTAGCAGAGTGTGGAATTCAAAGCGAGACTCTTACCAGTCTGCTAATGACAGTGGAGGAGCACAGAGGCTTACCTGTAACTCAAGCTGATCTACTCCAAAAAAATTAAAAAAAAATAAAAATAAAAAAGACAGGCATGCCTGCTGCAGACACACAGGAGAAGAGATCTGTGACCCACATGGCTGACAAGGAGCAACGAGCTGGGAAGGAGCCCGAAGGTGAGAAGAAGCTGCACGAGGCCGTGTGCGTGCTGCTGGTGGAGCTGTGCGAGAGGTTCACCTTCTTCGGCATCGTCTGCAACATGATCCTCTTCTGCACTGCCAGGCTGGGCTACCCCAGCCACCAGGCTGCCATGGTCAACATGTGCTTCGTGGGCACCTCCACGCTCACCCCGGTGCTGGTGGGCTGGCTGGCAGAGTACCTGGTGGGGAGGACCAAGCTGGTGTGCATCTGCATGTTCCTGCACTTCCTAGGTGGGTGACTGCGCCGTGTTTTACTGCTTCTCTTGTAGGAATGTGCTCTTGAGCAGGTGTTGGGCATCTCCTCTAAGAGCTGGTAACTCAGCTCCTCCTCTGTGAAATGCACTGCAGTGTTGTCACCTTTGCAGCTTTCAGTGAGACAAAGCAGAGTTTGTGTGTGCATCTCGTGTAGCTGGTGCCCAACTTGGCCCCTCTGAAGCGAGTCAGCTGCTGGCAGCAAGGATGCTCAACCCCTTGAGTTGGTCCCTAAGGTTATTAGTGTTTGGCACAAGTGCCAGGCTTCAGTCAGAGAGAGAATTCTAACTCCTAGCTGCTTTCCTGCTGTTAGGAGTAAGATAATATGTAAAGATACAAAGGACTTTTGTATTTGGACAAGAGGAAAATATTTAAGAACACACCAGTATAAACAAACTTTGTCTTAAGTATCCTAATACCTGCACTGAGGGCCTGCCTGCTGTTGGCACGTTCTGAACCTCCCCTGAGTATTATTTTGAGCATTTTTGACAGAAAAAGCACTGCTCAAACAAAATCCACTTGTTCTGTAGCAGCTAGGGCATCTCCCGTGCACTATTTTGGCCTCCCACTGTAGGGCATCTCCCAGCACAACCTGTCAAGTTAAACCAAGTTGATAGAAATGCTTCTTGCTTGGACCAGTTGTTGAGCAAGTCTGATTTCTACAATACCCAGCCATATTGTTTATTAGACATGCAACAAAGAAAGTAAAAAAAAAAAAAAAATCTGAACATTCCTGAAATGTTCTTGAGCTGATTGCAAAACCATTTTTCAAGCAGTCTGGAAAAATGTTTGCTGTTGTGTTCCACTGTTTCTCCTTTGGTGTTCTGGTTTAAATCTCTTTCTGCCACTTGTCCTTTCAGTGCTTTTCTTAAAGTAGAAGATTGGAGACACAAACACAATTTGATGCATTTGGGTATTGTTTTATCTAGAGCGTTTCTTCCTTTGGAGATAAATCATTAAACATTCCTGATATATAAAATTCAGTACACAGTCATAGGAGTGGCTAATAGTGGTGTTGTTGAAACACCAATATATATTTTAGCTTAGTCTCCATTAAAACTTGGAAAATCTGCATCTGACTAAATCTGAAAGACTTGCTTTGCAGACTAGAAGAGGCAAATGCAATTCATGGCTTTCATTCATTCATGCAATTCAGTGCGTTTATAGCTAAATTTTCTGAAAATCCTATTTTCTAAGAAGCTGATGCAGAAAAAAAGATTTTTTCCCACAAAAGTTTTGAGATTTTTTCTTAAATTATGATTCCTAGTACAATTCTGGGATTTTAGACAAAGAAAATCTGCACTCCACTGTGGGATGTTTTGGGGGGTTTTTTGGTTAATTGGTGGTTCAGTAGATAGAAGAACCTGAATCCTTGCAAGCACTTCAGAGGAGGTTTGGTTTCTCAGAGGTCCAGAGTGGTATTGCTTTACATAACAACAACCAAAAATTTCTACCTCTACAGAATTTGCCTCTACACTTTTCTGTTGTTTATCTTTGATTTTCAATCTCTCTTTTCATACCTGCATAGAACATACCCGCTCTAAAAAATACAAATCCTATTCATCTGGTTCCAATTCCCTTCCAGTGACCATTTCCTTTCCATTCCAGGCACAGCATTGTTACCTGTGGTGTCATTCCCTTTTGAAGACATTCACATCGACAGACGACACGTCCTCCTCACCCTGCCCAAAAGGGAGCAGAAAATCGTGTTCTACTTTGCACTCCTCACAGCCAGCCTGGGAATAGGAGGAATAAGAGCCATTGTGTGCCCTCTGAGTGCCTACAGCCTGGAGGACTGTGGGCCGAAGGAGCTGCTTTCATTTTTCAACTGGTTGGTAATTTAGTGTTGGCTAAATGTCTGTCGGGAGTGGTAGAGCATTGCCTTGAAATTCAAAGGTTCTGTGGATGGTGGGTTTCATGTTTTGTTTTTAATGGCAGAACTTTGAGATTTTGGAAGAGTTTCCAAGAGTTAAAACCCTTCCTGACTTCTTCCTTTTTCTCATAGATGATAATCTATTTTGGACACCTACAGAAGTGCTCAGTCAGAGTTTTTAGGATTAAAAAAATTGCCCAAATACTCAAAAGACTTGGCTAATCTATTTGCTGTTGGAAGAAAATATTCCATTTGGTTTTCTGCCTTTAACATGGCTATGCCTTTAGGATATTTTGCTGTTGCTCCATAACAGTGTCAGAATTCAATATATTGATATAATGATATATTGAGATTTACATCAGTGTAAATCAAAATTCAATTATCTATTGGGATTTACATCAGGTTTTTTAGCAGTAGACTACTGGTTTGCTGGAAGTCAGGGTTGTGAGTTTTCTCAAGCTAAACTCAGTGGTAGGGATCTGCTGTGTTATTTCAGCTTTGCTGCTGCCAAGTTCAGGCATCTGATAAACCTCTTGGCATTTGCATTTTGGTTGATTCTTTTTTTCCCATTCTTAGGAATAATTGCTCTTAAAATGGTTCTTAAAATCAGGGTTTTTAAAATTTTTTTTTGTATGTATTATTTCTTTCTCCATGCATCAGGGAGGTAATTTTTGATGGTTTGTTTGCCCTTATTTTCCCCTTCTGTTGCCCTATAGAGGGTGCTATATTTTCTGGTTAAACCATGCCGTGGGACTCCCTATATTTCTCCTTCAAGGCAGGGTGAAAGAAAGCCCTAAACTTCCCCCTTCTTTCTCCTTTACATGCATGGTTATTAAAATAAAAACTGAGTACATTTGCATATTAACAATACAGTGCTGAAGAATCAATGAAGATCTTGGTGAATCAGGTCTCTTCTCCTTTGGGGATGGCTTTCCTGGCTATTCTTTTTTCCTTCAATTATGTTAATATCAAGGAGTTTTGAATTAAATCCAAACTTCAGTGAATAAAGTAGCTTTACCAAAGGTGGATGAGACTGTTTAGTTCCTTAGAGCAGATTCTGCCTCCTTGACCTGCCCATAGCAGAGAAGAGGAAAAAAAAAATCCTTCCTTTTTACTTTATTCTGAGTTTTAATCCTTAATTAGCAACATCATTTTGATTAAATAAGACTCTGGGGGATTAAGACTGGAGAGCAATCAGTTGTTCTGAAGGATAGCTCTGGAGAGTTTATTGTACTGTGGTCTTAGCCATTCAGAATTGTGTTTAATCAAAGTGACATTTCTCAGTGTTGATTACAAAGGAGATATAATACGAATAAAAAGTTCCTTGGGGGAATCCAAATGGGTCAGTTCTTGGAACTTTGGAAATATCAAGAAAGGCACAAGCGCGTTTCAAAAAAATTTTATTTTTGTACTGGCACCCCAGGAGGGGCTTTGGAATGCAATCTCAAAATTTAGAAAAATGGGAGGTTCATTCTGAGCATTTTTAATCTAATTAAACCCCTCAGAATATAATCACTTTTTCTTGGTAGCCTGTCCTCTCTTGGTGGGTGTTTGTTATGAGATTTAATTTTAAAATTATATAAAATAGGATGGCATACTCTTGATGAGTTTGAGTCTGGTCTTATCAAAGTTCTGTTTAAACAATCAGAATTATTGAATTAAGGATTGGGTTAAAAGTCCTGGTATTTACTTGTTTTCTAATTCAATCCTTCAGGAAGATTGCTTGGCACATCTTACACCATGGTTCCAAGCTGCAGTGTGTAATGTGGCTCTGACCTTATAAGTAAACAGAATATACCAGTCTTAAGTGAAGAAGCAACTTGAATTCTGTTGGATTAAATTTTTCTGGGTTCTTCTGCATTTCCAGGGTTAAGGTTATGGACTGGTTCTGTTTTGCAGGAGGATAAATATGTTCTGTCTGTGGGGGCAGAGAATGAGAGCAAAGGGTACAGAGAGAATGGGCAGAGCTGTATCTTGTCTTACAGACTTGTAAAAAAGTGCAGAGACTGTGAGACAAATGGTGTTTTCCACCCTCATTCTCTGTTTTGTTTCCACATATTGCAGATCAATTTCTGCCATTCCCTCAATACACTTTACTTTGACTTTTTAAGAACTTTTCCTACTTCTTTGGGATTTTTCCCCCCCCACTTTGTTTTTGCAGAGAACTCCGTAGTGATACTGAGAAAACTGGCCTCCTCCTGCCAAGCTGTATAAACATAAACAATACTTTTCAATAAGAACTGCCTGGATGTTACTTCTTTAAAGTTTTTCACCACAAATGCATTTCTGTGAAATGTTCTAATGTTTAATGGACTTGTAGCACTTAAGTTTGTATCTGCACTGCATTCTTGAAATGAACCTCTCAAGTTGGCTTTTGGCTCTCATTGTGAAGAGGCCTTTCAGGAAGGAGCTCTTCCTGCAAAACTAGACAGAATATTCAGCTTGATGTATCTAACTAATCTGCCATGCCCTGGTGTGAGCTCTGAGACTCTTTATGTAATAAAGGCCTGAATACTGATCTGCTGCTTTCAGCACAATATGAGCACAGCCCAGAATTCTGGTATGGGTGTTGAGGTTAGTTGATCCTTCTTGTTTTGGCCATAGGGATTGCTGAACATGTTGGTTGGGTTTTTTTTTCTTCTCATTTTTGTAAAAGGAACTTTACATTTCTGTCATCAAGTATGTTGCTATACAGCAGTGAAAAATGAAAGTGCTCTCCTGTTTTTCCTGCTCTTCATGGTTTTCTTTGGATGCTCCTATTTCCAGCCAAATACTCACAGAGTCATGAAAAATGTCAGGACCTTGGGTAGCTCAGGCACAACTCTGAAAAGTTTGGAAAACAGCCACTGAAGCTTCTGACTTAATAATTGTCAGTTAAGAATTGATTCCAAACTTTTACACAAGTTCTAGCCAAATGAGTCATGTAATTATATTTTCTAAAAGCTTTAGTTGGATGGGTCAATATTTTTATGTACAAAATCCCTCCAACTGTATCCTCATCGAGTAACATAATTCCAAATCTTTTGTCACTGAGAAGATAATTCTGGATTCATTACCCCAAATGCTCACGTTCAAACAGCATGCATGATGCAGAAGTGGCACTGAACAAGAAAATGAGCTTGTCTTCTTCCAGTAATACGTATTAAGCTTTATAATTGTGTATTTCACCTTTAAATGCAGTTGCTTCCAGACTGTAATCTTTGACACATTGGGACAGCACTGCTCAATAATTGTGCTCTTTCCAGGGGCTCCAAACTGCAGTAGGCCTGCCACTACTGCCATCTGCTTCCAGCAGTGTGTGATTTATCCTTTGGATGTCTTCTGTGATTAGGAGGGGCTCAGTACTTACTTGGGAAGCACCTCTACTACAAATTACAGTCTCAGAGAAAATTATGGTGGGGAAACTCCTTATCAAGATATTCCAGAAGCCAACAAAAATTCAAGCTGAACCTTGCAACTAATAACTGATAAATCAAATTTTAATATTTCTTGCATTTTTTAACATTTAATATTTCTTAACCAGAGGGTGGTGGCATTAAGACATTTCTCTCTTAATCTTGAAGCACAGGATTGGATGATATTTCATGCGCAAAACTTGTTACCAGATATTAAATGTGTAAATGGTAAATGTTGATGTATTTAATTAATGTCACCCACAAGAATATTTCCAGTACCAGACTGATAATTTGTTCAGCTCTGCTGCCTTAGTACACTTACTTTAATCATATACCTCTTGGAGCTGAGACATTTGAGTGAAAATCTGTTTTAATTGCTGTGCTAATGTGTGCATGGTACTGATGCTGTCCATGATTACTATACTTAACCATGCCTTTAATTGGATGTTTTAATCTTCTGTAAAAGCGTTTATATTATTCAGCCTCTCCACTGTTCTCTCTCTTGTCTGTGTGCTCCAGGTTTCACTGGCTGGTTAACTTGAATTCAGCAGTGGTCTTTGTCAGCATTTCTTACATCCAGCAGTCCGTGGCCAGGAACCTTGGCTTTCTTATCCCATTTGTGTCTGGGCTTATGGCTATGATCACAATTCACATGGTTCGGGGTGAAATGATTTACAAACCCAAAGCAGGTAAGAGGCAGCTCTGTCTCAGGAATTATCTTCAGAGATTGCTTTCACAGAAGAAATTGATTTGCATATCTAAACTAGTTCTTCTATAACTCTGCCCTGTTTGGTGGTTAATCCTTGGGGTTTAGCCCTCCAAAATCTGCCTGTGAGAAATTCTGTCCATCCTCTGGAGATTCAGGGTAGGCTGTAATAGTGGGAAGCGGTCTCTGGTAAACTCATGGTTGTTTTCTGTCATGTCAGGGCACGTACCTTTGCCTGTGCAGGAAGAGATGTAACATGCCTGCTGCTGGTGGAATTTATCTTGTCATGTTTTGTTCAACCTTTTATCTGCCCAACTCCTCATATTCCAAAGGAAAGGAGATGACCATGACCACCTTGGAGACCAGGTCAGATGAGCCAGGACACGGCTGAGCTGCTGCTTTACTGACTCTGCTGGGCTCATCATGGGGCACTCAGTGCATCTTCTGGTTTCAAACCTGACTGGGTTCAAACCCTTGCAGAGCAGTAGCACCCCGTTGCTGCTTCTTATTCACTTTTTGTGAATATCCAATCTACAGTGCAAAGCAAAACAACATTTCTCTGACTTAAATCTCATAGAAAGCTCTGCCAATGAATTGAGCTAGTACCAAATTTCCTGTTATCTTTTATTTACTTCTGAAACTAATTCTGCTTTGAGAAGAGCCCCAAGTATCACTTATTTTCTGGTTAGCTTCTTAGTCAATTCACTCTGAAGTTCTGCACATTTTTTTTTTCTTTTAGTCCTCAGATTTGCTCTTAAAATAATCTAGGTCTGAAACTTAAACATGCCTTGCAATGAGTGGTGAGAATAGTTGCCAAGTACAGTCCTACAGAACAATAAAAACTCTACCAACTCTCTGTTTTCAGGTTTTGATTTGCTATTTCAGATTTGATTTTATAATGACAACATTCTGCAAGGTATTTCCACACCGTCAGGGAGTTTAAAATATTAGCTTATCTTATAAAATGTCCTTACTTAGTACTTTAAAGCAAGTGCTTCCAGTAGGTGCCAATGGATATTTCTAGAAAATAATTTCCACATCAGAGATAGTAGAGAGACATTTTCATTTTGCAATCTTAGTTCATTTTGGGTTTTGGAAAGTATTTATTTATAGATACTCAAATTATTGTAGTGCTTTAGCACTCAGAAAAACATAGAAGTGCCACAACCCCCATTTATATGGATGGCAACTTGCCAAAGGTAAATGAACCTGCATTTCCAAGGCTGAAGCTAACAGTTTTGTGCTCATTCTACTTTTATTTCATCTGAGAAACAAGTTGGCAACTCCTGAACCCACTAACCAGTCAATAAGTTTTAATATGCCAAGTACTAGACTGGAAACTCCTCTTTTGTCCTGCATGCTACTTGGAAGACCTGAGATGATAATTCTGGCCTTGAAATTCATCCGTGAAAATTCTCTCAAGTCTTCAACTGTTTTTTAAATTCTTTTTCCTTCCCACTGCCCTTCTCTCGCTACCAGACTTCAGCAGGCATTCAATAAATAGAAAGAAAGTATGAGTTTCCTTTGTTTTCTACCTGCTCAATCAGAGAAACATGTGGTGGTGTGTTAAATAACTGGTAATAAAAGGAGCTCTTCTCCGTGGCTGTTGGACAGGATTGCTTTTGTAACAACTGGGTTCAAAAGAGACTTTTTTAAAACAAATCCGGAGTTATAGTTATAAACCTTTCCCCTCCCTAAAACGACATAAAGGTGAATATACCAGCTCGTGCTTTCCCTCCCAAAGTGTTTTGTCTTGGCTGATGTTTATCTTGACAGCAGGTAAAAACATATCAACGCTCAGAGGTGTCTAACTTCTCTGATTGCTCGCAGACAGTTCCCTGCTGACGGCCTTTGGGGTGATTTTCAGTGCCCTGAAGACGTGCTGCGTGCGCCAGCGCTACCTCGGCACAGCCGCGCCCAGCTGGCTGGACCACGCCAAGGAGCACCACGGTGGACACTACAGCGAGACCCAGGTGGAGGGCACAAAGTCACTGGCCAGGCTCTTCCCCTTGTTCACCTTCCAGATTCTCTACAGGACGTGCATCATGCAGGTGGGTAGACAGATTTTAAACTAAAATACTGAAATAGGCTCTGGCGCGTGTTTAGCACCGTCTCTCTAGGTGTGCTTTTTCTGACTGTTGCTTTGCCAGCTGAGCAGCCTTGCAAAGTAGCTCTAATTGCCTAAGAGTATACCTTGCTGTAGCCTCTGATCTCCTCAAATAATGAGAATTGACTTGGTCAAGACTCATGAAGAAGCTTGTGTGAGTGCTTGATCAGTATCTTTACAAAAAAATATTAATATTTTCTTCATATTATTAAGTTAACAGCTTTCAGTGCCTATGATTCATGTTGATGGTATTTTAATTCCTAGTCAGAAGTCAATTCTTACATGCAATAGGCATTGGAGAGAAGGAACCAACGAAATTTGACTCAGTTCTAAACTTACATAGTTCTGTTACTGTTTATTCTCCCTTTTACAATTTATATTTCCTTTTGGAGGTGGAATGTAGGTGAAAAATATTTTTGTGAAGAGCTAGCATTTGAATAATTCTTGAGCACTGAACAGACTCAGAGTGGGTAGGGTTGGCCACAACCATTAATGAGAAACCCAACATGAGCTGACTTAACAACTCTATATTGGTTTTCAGACTGCTATAAAGCAGCAATATTCTCCCTGGGTTTGAAATCAGTGATCATATTGAAGAGTGTGCAGGATGTTGCAGGAATCCAGAGCTCAGTAAAAACAGAGACAGAGTAAAGAAACCAGTTCTAGGTTGAGTTGTGTCATCACTGTACTCTGTGAATTGCTCAAGTTGGAATCTCCCAGTCTGTAAAATACAGTGGATTTTGGATCCCTGCTGCACATGAAATTAGTTAATCAACCTTCCTCCAAAAAATCCCTAACAAACAAAAAACCCCACTGAAAAATCTGTAAATCTGTTGGTAGAAGCCATCAGGATTTTGATTTCACACTTTTTTTATAGCCTCAACAGCCCTTCTATATAGCTTCACACAAGCAGGAGGAATTATTTACCTTTGTAGTGACACAGTCTTACAAAACTACTTAATTGTGTACCCAGTTGACTGCCACTGGGTTCCTCACCTTCTTTGTGTCTTTGGTTTTCAGTTCCCCCAGGTAAAAGGGATGCTTGGGTGTCATGACTGTGAGTTGCACCAAGCTGGTTCTAAGGCTGTACCCAAATCTTCATTCCCTGTAGCTTTTAAAGTGCTCCTACCTTGAACACACAATCATAAGTCCAAAATCACCCTGTACCTTGCAATTCTAAAATTAAGTCACTCTGCATTTTGCTATTTCAAGGTTCTGATCTGTTAAACACTGTCTGGGTGAAGTGACTGAAGTTTTGGGTGGAATTATTAGTATAGTGGCTGATGGCTCTAAATTGGGGTGATCAAACAAACTTTTAGACTGTTGCTTAATTTGTTAAATGTAGGAGAAAATCTCATTAAAGGGAGATGTTATGTTCTGGCAGAGAGCAATCTTGTCATTACCTAAAAGGCTTTCTTCATGAATGCTCATTCCTTTTTTGCCAGCAGGTATTTGGTTTAATGTGACTTCTTCAGAAGGAAAAACTTGGAGAGGTTTCCAAATACAGTGAAAATCTTATCCATGGATTGTGGTTTTATCCTTCAATACAGATTCCTTCAGGATATTATCTCCAAACCATGAATTCCAACCTGCACTTTGGTGGATTTGTCTTGCCAGTTGCAGCAATGAACGTGATCAGCATCGTGCCCCTTCTGATTCTTGTTCCTATTTTGGAGTGCATTAACTCCTGGCTCTTTAGCTCCAAGGACACTGGGCATTCTCCAACAATTTACATTGGTATGTGAAAAACACACGTGTTTCTATACAGCTTTAATATGTTTTCTGGTTTTGAAAGAGAAATTTCAGTGTGATGGATGATCCTAGACATTTATATCTGACTATAAATGTTAACATGGATTTGTTTTGGGATGATGCTCAGAAGTAAAAATATTTCAAAGAAATTATTGAAAAAACCCAGTCCTTAAACTTAAAACTATTCCCTTTCATAGATACTCATTAAACTTCCTACATTTTTTATCTTCCAGTCTGCATTGCAAACCTCAGATGAAAATATTTATAAACTGCTATTTTCTCAGTGTGCTGCTATTAATTCAGTGCCCCATGGCAGGCAGCACAGTGAGTACTGACACACACAGAGGTATTAATCTGACTAAATTAGCCTAATTAAGAGTGTTATTAAGTTTTATACAAACCAGAAGCATATAACACAGCAGGTTGCAATTAGCCTAGTTTTTAAAATAACATCTGCATTAAAGCACAAAAAGCACATTCAGATAATCATTTTCCTTTAAACCATGGAAATTTCAAGTTAGTATTAATGTTCTATCCTGTTATGTTGAACAGCAGTAGAATATATGCAGTGGTTTGTTCTTAATAGGTTCATTTATCAAAATAGCCTCCTGTTAGGGGTGATAAACTACCTGAGGCAGAAAAATACCTGTGAGTACAGGCAATGGCTTCAGATATCCAAGTATATGACTGCACCTGCAAGTGTGGTAGACCTCTAAGTGCCAATATTTTTGCCAACAGTTAATTAGGTTCTCAATTATTTTCAGCAACAAAATTGGAAGTATAAATAGGCAGTTGGTGTTAAGCCAGCCTATAACTATATTTTAATTCAACTCTTGCAAGAAGAAGAAGAAATTTAAATAGTTTTCTGGAAGTCGTCAGCATGTTAAGAATAGAAGTTTTCAAGGATAAATCATACAGACAACTGAAATACCTGGTTACTCTGTATTAAGGGTCTACATAAAAACTGTAATCTGTTACTCTATAATTGTTGGTTTATTCATAAAGGTCCAAGAGAGTTTCTATATGATATAAAGAATCTTGTCCCAGAATTGCCCCTAAATATTACTAAAACAACTTGTTCTCCTGTAAAACCCAAGCCTCAGACATCAGGCAGTCATTCCTAACCTCTTGTTTTAAAGAGGACTGAAGGGAGAAGAGTAAAGATGAAACTGTGCCTCCAAGGCTCTTGGTTTTTTCCTCTGCCTCTTAAAGTCTTGAAAAAAAACCTGAAATTTTTGGGCACCCAGATGTTCTTTTTTCTGAAATGTATTGGCTTTTAGCAAAGGAAAATGATTCAAGTTTGTTGCACTGCTAGGAATACTGAACTGCTGGAGGTTTCTTCAGTAGCAACATGATTTTTCACTAGGAGAACTCTTGCTTTGGACGACTACAAGAAGCTCCTTGAGGGCTTCATACCTGGCTTTGATAAGGTGCATTGGCCAGAAAATGCTGCTGAATTCCCTCCTGTCATCAATTTTCAAGCAATAATTCATTGATATTCTCATTAAGCACTAGAGGAGCCTAAACAGCTTCCAAGGCTCAGGTTAGGCAGGGAGGGTAGGATTTTTAAAGCTGTGAACTTACAGGAAAATGAGCTGGAATAAGGGTGTGAGAGTTTGGTGCTGAGGAAGAAACACAGAGACCTGCAAAAAACATGGCAAGACTAAGACCACATAGCTATTTGATTTTTTCATTCTTTTCTAAAATCATGGACACTAAAAAAGACAAAGTGTATGTATGTTCTAAATATATGAAACAAAACTGTTGATGTCCAATCTAATAAGGGTAGCAATTGCCAGTTATTAAGACTTGGTAAGAAAAAGAGAGTCTAAGCATTTGAGCCCAAACTGTCAAAAGCAACCAAATTGTCCCATTATAGCTTAGAAATGCTGGCAAACCAGAATTTTAGTCAAAATCAATGGGAGCTCAAACCATGAGAAGTATGGATAATTCAGGTTCAGAGACTTGGAAACCTTGCTTTCTTTGTGTTTTTCTTTTTTGAGAGGACACAACCATTTCATACTGCCAAGATCAAGAAATGCAAAATAATATATTTTAATAGTATCCTCTATGCAATGGGTGAAGTGTGGGGTAGCTATAATACATCTGAGTTTTGGAAGAATTTCCTTTGGTTCTGTTCCTACCCTTTCTCTTTCTCTTGTGTTATGTGGAAGGACATTTGCCTCTTCTTTCTTTTCTCTTTCCTTTTCTCCCTCAGTATTCAAAAAAAAAAAAGTGAAAAGTAAAAAGTTCTTCTTTGTGACTTTGGTTTTAAGAGAAGTTTTTCCTCTCTCATTTATTTTGAACTCTGAAATTGTGTGTTTACTGAGCTGGTGTCCTTTTGCCACATATACATAGCAAGCAAATGTATACTTTATTCATGTTGAAGTGTCCAGAAAAAATTATTTGGGGTGGGGTAGGAAGCTTCTTTTGCATTTCTTAGGAGTTTGCTGCACTGTAAAGCCAGGATGGTGCTGTAAGTGTGGCCTTGGTGAATGTCCTGTGCTTTTCACCCAGTTGTAGGTCACTTTTCTGCTGCCCTTTCCGTGGTGGCTGCTGGCTTCTGCGAGATGCACCGCAAGCGCTTCCCCCAGGTGGAGCAGACTCTGTCTGAGGAGCTTCTCCTGGTCTCCTCCATGCCCTGCTTCCACCTGGCTCCTCAGTACATCCTGCTCGGAGTGGCTGAAGCCTTGGTGACTCCCTCCTGTGAGTAAAAGCAAATAGGCTAAAGGAAAGGTGTCCTGGTTCTGTATCAGCTGCCTAAAAATAATTACTGTCATCTGATATTTTATCCCTGGCTCTCTTCCACGGGCTTAATGAGCAGATCTGTGCTTTACCTGCTTCAGAGAAGCATAATTTGTGTTGCTGGCTGTAGCTCAGGATGAGCAGTGATGTTCCAGATCAGTGGGGAGGGAGCACAGCCCAGTCAGGTCCCTGGGGGACACAATCCCCTGTTTGGTCCTGGGGCTGAACCTGCTGCAGGCAGACTGGATGAGCTCCTGAGGCCCCTTCTGAGCTGTGATGATTTTATTGAAATGGAATATAAACACACCTGAGAGCTGAGCTGTGGTTATGCTCTGGGACCACCTAAATGGCCACAGTCGGAGCAAAGTGAAGCAATTTTGATTTTTGGGCCCAGCTAATGGAATTACTGCATGTTTTTCACTGGCACAGAGCATATGTGGGCAGGTAAAAGGGGCAGGTTAACCTGGTGTAGGCAGCTGCGAGGCTTTTGTTAGTGCTCCAATCAGGAGTCATGAGAACATGCCTCCCCAGATCCTCATGTCTTGGCTTGTGACATGGAGCCAGAGATAAACACTCCTGTTTTTCAGAGCTCAGCTTGTGCCTGCCATCCACACATTATGTAGTCATACTCTTGATTGTGATTCTGAACCTTTTCTGCTTTCCATAATTTACTTTTCTGTGTCTGCACTGACGTTTTTGAGGCTTGTTTTCTTCTGAGGAGCATGCAGAGTGCTTACCAGTGTTTTACTTTGCAGAGCTTTTAAAATAAAAAAAAAAAGTTAATATTATAAAAATAATCTCAGCAACATTAACTTAGAGACACATGTAAAATAATTGACTGGCTGATCTCTGCAGGCATTTAATTCTGTGGGTTGAGTGTCTCTTGTTCCAGTACAACCCCAGAAATGTTCAGGTTTGTGTTTAAGAGCAGGAAATAACTTCAGTGTCTCAGCTTCATTCTTACACTCTGAGACTACCGAGAGCTGCGGGTCACAGGCTGTCATTAAAAAGGTAATTTTCCCTAGTTTTAAATACTTAGCACTTTCATAATGCCTCTTCATCTGATAGCTCTCAAGTACTTAACTGAGACAGGTTTCTAGGCAGGTAATTTGGTTTCTAGGTTACAGGCTAAGTGTAACTGAAAACTGTGACCTTCTCTGTTTAGCTTAACAAAAAAAAAGGTTAGGAGGTGACTTGCTTACAGTCTTCTCATGCAAAAGCAGGAGAAGAATATTGCAGGTAGAATAAGGCCTTTTAATCTGGCACACTGGGACACAACTGGAGTCCAGTGACCAGAAGATTACATTAGCCTTTAAGAAAGAAATAAAACTCCATTTTAGGGCTTGTCTTCCTTTTTTTAAAGACTTTTTTAAAGGATTGTGGTTATAATTTCTTAGGAAGAAAAGCTGTCCTTCCTCATTTAAATGGGGATTAAGCATCGTGCTTAGAGCTGCAGTGAGAGGTGTGACTTAAGAACCCAGCTAAATGGGACTGAGTCTAAAGACTTGCAGATAAAAAGCTAAAGGGAGGCGCCCAAAATAAGATATTACTGTAGCTGATGAGGAAGGAGGTCTGCATTCTTGGTAAAAATTGGTCACAGAGTGTCTTGGCTGTGCAGGCAGGGCAAGCCAGTTCTCTGCAGTCTGAGAATTCCAGCTGCTGATGGAGAGGAGCCTGCTTATCCCCCAGGTCTTGCACTGGCTGAGGTTCACTGAGTCATCTCCAGCCTCTGCATTCAGGCTTCTGACCTGAGCTCTGGCTTTCCACTTCAGTTTGGCTCCCAAACAGCAATTCAGTTCATTCAGTGAATCTCCATGGAAGTCAGTGACAGCCTAGACCCTCACAGAGCTGTCCCACCTTTCCTGACGTTTTACTGCCTTTCTTATGCAGAAGGTCAAATTCAGTCATTATAATAATTTACTGGACCTGAAAGTACATGGTCCAAGCTGGGGAGGGGAATGTTCACTCCCTTAAGCAGAGGGAAGAAAGGAGATGGCTCATTTGTGAAGAGCTTGGTTAGAGATGTTAGATTTGGCACACTGAGCTCTTTATTTTCATTAGGACCTCTCTTATTGAGCTTGTTCAGCCTGGGAAAGAGAAGGCTTCAAGGTGACTTAATTGTGTCATTTCAGTGCTTGACAAGAGCCTGCAAGAGAGATGGAGATTATTTACGAGAGCATGGAGTGACAGGACACGGGGGAACAGCTTCAGAATGACAGCAGGTTTAGATTAGATATCAGGAGGAAATTCTGTACTGTGAGGGTGCAGAGGCTCTGGCACAGGTTACCCAGAGAAGCTGTGACTCTCCCATCCCTGGCAGTGTCCAAGGCCAGGCTGAGCTCTCAGTAGCCTTGTTTAGTGGAGGGTGTCCTTGCCCAGAGCAGTGAGGTTGGAACTGGAGGATTTTGAAGTCCCTCCCAACCCAATCTATTCTATAATTTGGTCCCTGACACTTAAAACTGTGTTTATAAAATATATTTCATTATCTTGTTGATAGGAGTTTTGAATAATCTGCTTCAGGTGGCATGAGCATCTCTTAGAATAATACCTGCCACTAAGCAAGTCTGAAAAATAAAATCAGACAATGGTATTGCTCTCCTCCACAGTGCCACAAAGTTCTCACAAGCCCTTGACAGGCTGAATTTGTAACCCCAGCTTGGTTTAAAGCAGGAAGCCACAGCTCTGTTAGCTAGAGGATATATTGGGGATGGCTTTGCCCACCAATAAATTGCAATGGTCTCCAGGGGGAAATGCAGCAGCTGTTCAACAGCTCCCAGCAGCACCGTGGGGAGAGGGAGGAGGGGAGCAGGCTATTGAAACAGCAGGGGTAATTTAGGTAAGTAGGATGCAATTAGCCAGGCTGAATTTGACCAAGATCCATGTTTTGCACCCCTGCTTTTAGAAGGGAGGAAGAACCAGAAACTTTTAAGTCTTTTAGGGCCTCCAGTTAGCTGTACAATGCTTCAGGCTGTTGCATCTACAGATGGTGACCCAGGCTCACCTGCTTTCTCTTGCCCTCAGGCTTCTGGTTCCTATTGTGAGTTAGGAAGAAAACACTATCCATGGCATTTTTTTTCTTTCATATGTTTTCAAAGCTTTCATTCGGACATCCAGATTAAGAATGGTGAAAGATGGTGATTGCAGAGTTTCATTTGTATTCAGAGGTGCTTCAGGCAACTCAGCATCCAAGTAGGATCCTCTGCTGGCAAGTTGTTCAAGCTGGAGGTCATTCTAATTCATGAAATAAAGCAGGTGGGGACACTCCGGGGTTGGGAGAAAAAGTGTGGAGGAGAACTCAAGGAGTGAAATTAGGAAAGAAAAGTTTTGGTGATAGTGAAAATTGCACAAAAAGAACAGCTATCAAAAAGTATTGCTGTTACAGCCAAATTACAGCTGGTGGGATTATTTATAGGCATCCATGCTACAGCAGCATGCTGCAGCTTCCCCTCTCCACCAAAGCTGTTGCTGCTTCTGGTTCAGCCTTCTGGCAAGAAAGTGAGGAATGAGGCCTTAAAAATGAGCCAGTGAGCCTGGGGATTGCACTCCAGGGAACAGGAGCATGGTCCAGCCTAAAGGTAAAGCAAGCTAACTGTCCAAATTAAGGCAGAGCTCTAGATTTTGGAGTATTTACCAGTGGCTGTGCTGCACTGGCTCTGAGACAGGAGGTCCTGCTGTTCTGCAGTTAAATATCACATCCTTTGTCTTCATGCTTTTCTGGCTGTGGTGGTGTTTCTCTGCTCTTGCTCACGCCTGAGGTTTTGAAAGGTGCAAGCAAATGTCTGGGTGAAAGATCTTTCTGCACTTGTGGAATATGGAGAGCTGTGTGTGGGTAGTTTAGTACTGATATTCATTTAAGCAGTTTAGATAATGCTTTGTTACAGGGTACATATTGACATGTTATAGGGTATATCTGCCCCTCTGCAGCAAATAATTCTCTGCATAAAATATGGAAATTCACTAATAGAGATGCATTGAAATTTTTGTATTATCCATGTTCTACCATCTTTCTTTTGTTTTCTCATTTTTTTTATTTTTTTTTAATTTGTAACTGTATCTGCTTCCTTCCTAAGGTTCCTTACTTTCATTCTGGCTCGTGCCTGAAAGAATGAGAGGGATTTCCATGCACTTTTTAGCTCTCTTTAACGGAGCTGGCTGCTTTGTGGGAGCTCTCATTGTTCAGACAGCCCACGCAGGCACTCAAGGTAAGAGTATGCTCATGGTGGGTGCTCCTGAGCAATTTTCTAATATTATTGATTTGGAGAATCAGGCAGCAGAATTAAAAGGGATGCCAAAGTTTTATTGATTTGCTCTCACAATTAAGATGGCATTAAGATAGGAAATAGCCTTCCAGCTGTATTCATCCAATTTTAATGAGTCATCTTAGTTTTGATAGTTGGAGTAATTAGAGGATGGCATCTTGCAGGAAATCCTCCTGTCCAATCTCTGTACTTCTGTTCTGGAAGACTGAAAATAAATTGGCTAGGAAGCACCTTTTTGTGCTCATGAAGAAGTACATTCATGTTGTTCACACTTACATGGAGGCTTCTGGACCTGAGAGCAAGATCTGAGCTTTAAGGAATGGGGAATATTCCTTTCTGCCTGTCGCAGGATTGAGGTTTCAGGGCTGAGGATTTCAAAGCTGTCTGGGGAATTTACTCTCCTGGAGCCACTGGTTCCTCCACCCTTGCCCAGATTTTGGAACAGCCACATTCTGTGGCAATGCTGTCTCCCTGTGGGCTTGTCCTTCTGCAGATGAATGCTGCAATTCCCACAAATCTTCCTGTTTCAAAAGGAGTTACCGCAGGTTCAACCCACTGCGGTGCATTTAGTGGAAGCTCAGAACTTGTTGTTCCTGGATTACTGACTTGCAAAATCAGCCAGGAATTTCTTAAAGTCATTTTTCCTTTGCTGCTGAATCTTTGCTCAATACAGAAAAGATTTGTTCCACAAGTAAATTTAACAAGGAAAGCACTTGAGTTCTTGAACTGAGGGACAGGCCTCCCAAATTTGTTCGCAAATTTGAAATAGTCCCACTTGCTGAAGGAATATTTGTGAAGATGCCATTGACAAGCTCTGGTGGAACCATAGAGTTTTTTATTAGAGACTTAATGCATGACACCACGGCAATTGGTGCAAGATTTTGTAACTGTTTAGGGTTAAAGTTTTAGGTTCTTCTCTTTCCTTTCTTCCTTTCCTTCTCTTTCTTCTACAAAGACTCATGTAATTTAAAACCAAGCAGAAATGGGTGTTTTGAAGGTGTGACAAGAAATTTTTATTCCGACTCGCAAGATCTAAACAAACAAATGATGCTTTGACACGCAGTCCTGGTTTTAAGTTAAAAATCTAATTAAAATTTTATTACAAGGTATAAAACATCACCTGGAGATGGGTAAAAAACAGGAATGTCTGCACAAATGAATCAGGCAAAGAACTACTAAGCCCCAAGCCATCCAGTGCGGAGAACTGAGCTCCTTGAATATCCCCTCATGGAAAATGTTGTTTTTCATTTTTGAAAGTTCAGTGTAATATGGGGTAAATTTAAAAAAAAAAAAAAAAAATTTAAGACAGACTGCATTGCTGACTTTTTCTCTCCCCCCCCCTTCAAAGTATGGAAACTATTAATTTTTATGAGACTGAAATATTTAGTAAAACTGACATTTTACTGCAATTTGACTTTGGAAATTAAATAATTGCAAAATTATCAAGCGTAATGTCAGCACCAAAATATTTTGCCTGTGTTGTGTCACTATTATGTAATTAATTTCTTTACTGAGTATTTCTGTACTCTGTGATAGAGGAAACCAATTTTTGCATTTGATTTGCAGTTCAGTAGATTTTTGTCTGTTTTTGTCTGGTTTTCTATCAAGGTGATTAATCCTTTATTTGTGAAATCATTTAATTGATTCATAAAAAGTTTTTTCTTGCCAGAAATACTGTTTTAACAGAGACGGTGAAACCAAGAAGGCTGAACTCTAAATTCTCCACAGGCTACAGTTGCCACATCCTTTTGTTCAGGATTCCTGAGCAAACTGAAAAGTTTCCTGGCTAAAATATTCCTCACTCTTAGAAAGTTGCGTGGCAAACTTCTCAATATAGCTTTTCTTTTCTTTTTTTTTTTTTTTATTTTTCCAAAGCTGTCTTTGTGTAACTTTGTCAGACCTGCTGTTCCTGTGGGTGGAATTGACTGCACCATTATCCTGAGCAAAAGTCACTCTGGAATTTCCAAGGGAATCAGTGACACTCTGTATTCAGATTAAGATGCTGTGATGGGAATGACTGCTGCTAAGCAGGAAAAGTCCTCTGCAAAACTTGAAAAGCTGTAGGGAAAATCAAGTGAAAAATGCTTGGTGATTGCTCTGATGCTCGAGTTAGGAGAGTGTTAGAGATTACTTTTCCTATTAATATGTAAACAACATATTACTGGGCTCTCACTTTTTATTTTTAAAAATAATTAGGTTCTCACTGGGTATCTCTTTCTGAGTGTTCCTTACTTGAATAAGAGTAATAATTCCAAATTACCACACAATTCACAGCTTGCAAATGGTGGTGATGTTCTGTGAGTTCATTTGTGTTCTAACACTCCTCTGCTCATCCCAGGCTGTTCTCCTCCTGACTCCTGGATCACAGTAGGTTTAGGATCAGAATTCTGGAGGTGGGAATAGACTGCAGCAAAACAAGAAAATGCATCTTAAGCTCTCTTTTGGTTTTTTCCTAGTTTGGTAGGAAATGTTATACACACAATTTTTACAGTGGACAGCTCTTACAGTGGACTTTGATGCTCATTACAAGCAGCAAAATAATATATTTTTTTTTAATTTAGTAAAACCTAGTGATTGCCTAATGCACCTGCTAAAGATGACTGCTGTAGGTATCAAATTTTTGGCCCCTCTTAAATCAAATTAAATTCCAATAACACAAATTAAGATTTTTACCTTTTTTTTCAGGTCTGTTTAAAGAGCTTGTAAATATTCAGTATCTGGACAATTTATGAAACTGGGAGTAAAGCAAACCAACCAAAACTATTTTTTTTCTTCCTTAAAAAAAAAGCTCAGCTAATTTTTTTCTTTTTGTATTAGAAGAGCAAGTTCTTTCTCTTTTGCAGCAAGAGAGGATGGTGTTGATGAAATGGTTCTGTGAGTTTTAACAAGGCTTAGTGAGTGACTCCTGGGCTATGGATGCTTTTGTCTTGTCCCATGATTCTTGTTTCACTGAAACCTGAGCCAAGACTATTTCTGGTTCTCCCATCTCCAGCACTGAGACCATGTTTTTCCATGTTCCTGCAGCGAAGTAGATCCTCCACTGTGTATTTTGAAGTGTTGAAGCACAGAGGGTGTTGACAAAATTTAAACATTTTTATATCCTATTTTATGCCACTAGTTTAGAATTTTATTTGGGGTTTTATTGGCAGAGTTGATCAGATATCAGTCACAGTCAAAGCTGCATTAATCATTTTTAACGCATCTATGGAGGATGGTGTGAATATGATAAAATAAGACTTTTTTTAAAAAATCTGACGAGTGCAAACAGATGATGGGTGACAGTGATATTTTCAGTACAAGCTGGGAAACTGCTTTCTTTTGGATCCCTTACCTCTCCTAACATTTTAACGGAAGAAGATGCAAGACAAAACCTGTCCTCTTATGCCAATCATTTCAGAATACATTTCTCTAAAAATATTAATATAAATATGTAAGAAAGAAATAAAAATATAAAAGGTCAGAGGAAGGAAGCTGTCCCAGACACAGTTTTCCTGCTTGTATTTAGAGAATCACGGGGGGGTTTGGGGTTTGAGTTTGGGTTTTTTGGTTCTTTTTATCATTTTAGTCTTGTGTGATTCTAAAATACCAAAGATGATAAAGCTAAAGGATATTTCTTGCAGTCCAGATGGTGGTGGCCACTGGTGCCTACTTAGCTAATAGGGATTAGAGGCAGAGTGAGACTTTAATTTGGATATGATCAAACACTAAATGTATGCCCACTAAGTTGATGAAATGAAGGAAGGCAATACAAACCCTGTTAAAATATTAATTAATTGTTTCTATAATCATAGCATAGGTTGCAGGATAGCTGCAAAAATGCAGGAATGGTACAGGATAGAGTAACTTCTGGCATTTGTTTTTTCTTCAAGGTTTACCCCAAATATTTGTCAAAGACTGGCCCTTTTTAGGTTTTGTTCAATTGGCAGCAGCTCCTTGCTGTCAGTCACCCACCAGAAACAGCCCAGGAAAGTTTTTGTCCATGTCCTGGTCTCTGCTTTACCTCCACCTCTGCCTGCTTTGGTAGGATCAGTTGTTTCCTCTTGGTATTATTGGTAAATTTGGTAAATTCTTGGTAAATTATTCCTTCTTCTTGGACTAACCTTAGTATTGTACATTATTCCTTCTTCTTGGACTGAGTGATTTTGATGGAAAATTGATAGGACTCCAAAATGTCAGTGCAAGTTTATCAGGTGCTTTCTTTCCATGATTGCAGAGCAGACTTGAGGAACAGACTCTGCCTAGGCTTCGTTTTCCAACTTGTTCTAAATTTGCCATAAAATACATAAGCAATTCACCTCTAACCAGTAGAGAAAGTCTATTTAAAATAATGCACCTAAAGGAAACTTCTGTTTCTTTGTGGTGATTCATGCTACTAAGTATTTCTATTGTTGGAATGAAAATGGAAATCAGGAGCTTGTTGGAGAAAGTTAATTCCCAGTGAGCAATTATCTGTGTGACAAACCAACCTTGTAATTGCCGCTTCTGTTGGCAATCTCCACAGAAAAGAACAAGATGCACAGAGCCCACAGGCAGTATCTTTTGGGGAAAAGTGAATTCTTAGCATGTTGCATGCTGAAGTGAGGAAGACAGGCTGGACTCCTCAATCACAGCAGTGCCCAGGGTGCCCAATTCCAGCAAAACCAAAAACTGGCCCAGGGAGTTGCTGATGTTCATGGCTGAGGGTGAAATCCTGAGAGTATGAACCCCAAAGGCAGTCAGCCTGTAGACAGCTTGTGGGAGGTGTTAGTGAGGTCAGGGTGAGAGCATCTAAGGGAATTTTGGTGCCTGAAACATGTGGGTGAAGTTCTAGCACTGATGACTTTTCTCTCGAGACTGCCACCAAGCAGAGAAGAGGATTCTCTGTAAAGTGAGTATAAGCAGATGTAAAATATAGTCCAGTTTATCCCCTATTTCATGGGGAGAAAAAAAACTTAAAAGGAAAAATAATGAAAGAAGAAAGAGTGAGAAGTAATTATTTTTTGGCTGTAAGTAGGAAAGGGTTATATTAATTTTTGCTGCATCCACTGATGAAAATGTATACTGGAAGGATTATAGTCTGCATATCCTTAGGACTGCTGCCTTGTTCCTCTGTAGAAGAAGAGACAACAAGCCCTGTTGTTGCTCTCTGAGAGAAAAAGAAAGCCTTGATCCCAGCTCTGATAGGAAAAGAAAGCCTTGATCCCACCTTTTACTCTGGACAGAGCAGGAAACTAGAGAGAAATTG
Organism: Chlorospingus semifuscus; assembly: GCA_035048045.1. NCBI lineage: Eukaryota > Metazoa > Chordata > Aves > Passeriformes > Passerellidae > Chlorospingus > Chlorospingus semifuscus. Next base: position 69,375,619 of record JAWWMS010000059.1, on the reverse strand, counting down.
TGTGCTGTATGGCAGCTGGAGCCTCACCATACCCTGCCTGATTTCGTCCCTGCCTGTGCTGTTGATAATTTGGATTTTCCAAAGGTTCTCTGTCATTATCCTGGCCTTGCCTTTTAAACACTGGTAACTCCTAAAAGAATCAGGGAGGAGACAGAGCAAGGGTCTTTGACCCAGGCCATGGAGAAGTGGGAGTGGAATTCAGTGCTTTTCTCTGGTGCCTCTATCAGTGATAACACAGAGAATGGTGCAAATGGACCTCTGAAACTCAGAAGCTGCAAAATTGGTTTTATTAACTTTTTAAGTATATAGTTGTATTTCAAGTTCCACTGTAAGTGCCATTCCATGAGGAAGCTCCTGCTCCTCCTGCAGTTATCTTAGCCAAGGTGGACAACCCAGCAGAGAGTGTGAAATCTGCTCTGACAAGCTGCAGTGCAGACCCCCATGCATGATTTCTCTTTCATCACATCCTCGTGCTCTGGCTCTGCCTTCCTTTGGCCCCTGGGGGATGCAAAATGAAAAACTGCCTGATTGTGAATGATGACAGTAAAAGTTTATAAGCTACTAAAATGAAGTTACAGCACCTAGGAACTCAGTCACTTACAGTGTTAGATGATAGGTTTTTAACACTGGCTCTGGGATAATGCCGCCAAAGGAAGGGAGCAGGCAGAGGTGTGGTGGTGCTGCTCTGTGATGGGCAAAAATGTAACATGGCATGGAGAGAACTGTGCAGGAGCTTAGGAGAACTGATGGCACTTGTTCTCTGTCAGTCCCAGGAGAACTAAAGGCAACAGCTCTGAAAAGAAATGTGTTTATAGCTCTAAGATGTGAAGGGAAGAGAAAAATGTAAATATATCAATGTGTGTTTGGCAGGGTGTAATCCTTTGACTGGTGTCTCTTCTGTGCTGTGGAACTGCTCTTTGTCTCTAATTAGAAAAACATTTACAATCTAAGGATGGCAATCAATGTGTAAAAGTGGCATTAGTGGCCAAAGGATCTGTTAAGGCCATCAGTGTTTTACAATATAACTGTGGTAAGAAGTCTGGTTTTCCTTCTTTCCCCATTAGCTCATTCAAGGGGTGAATAGCCACATTCTTGAGATGGGCAGGATTTGGTACCAGATTTCATGCAAGGGAAAGATGACTTTGGGCACACTGATGCTGCTGTAGCTCAGATCAGGGCTATGCTTTTAATCTAAATCTCCCAATAATCTCTCATTCGCATCTCCTGCTGCAAGGCAAACTAATTCTGCTGCAAATGTCTCCTTCACCAGGCAGCTGGTTCCCACACTTGCTGCATGAGGGTAAATTGGAGAGGTTCTTCTTCTTCTTGGCTTCCTTAATGGTGGTGAACACCCTGGGGTTCTGGGCCATTGCACACAGGTACGTGTGGGGAAATGAAAACTTGGTCTTTTGCTTGTAGGTGCATTTAACAATTCTAATAAAATCTGTGGGACTAGTGTGTAATAAAGAATTGGTAGTGATAGATCACATGTGGAGAGGTAAAAAAAAAACCTAAAGCAACTGATGTAATTAACCTTAAATAGTTAAAGGGTCTTAATTCAAAAGGCCTAAAGAAAGAAGAGCATTGTATTCTTACTTTCATCATATTCTTTCATCATATTCTTTCTGGAAAGGTGTTAATTTTTTGGCAGGGAGTTCAGATGGGAACACAAATAATTTTTCAACAATACAAGTTTTTAATTACTAAAAATGTCTTTTTGAAATCAATTGTTTCTTTTTTTGAAGAATAAGAATTCTTTGAGCAGGGAGGGAAAAGAGTGAAGGCTATTCAGATAAACACTGATTTAGGTGGAGGGGGAAAACAGACTTTAAAACTTGGAATAAGAAAAAATACACTAAAATTTCTCTGAGGGAACAAAGCATGTTAATTATTAGATATTTTTAAAGGACACAGTACAGGTATTATTAATATCTGCACCTAGTTTGATACATGTCATCCTGAAGTTCTGAAAGGCTCTAGGAAAATGCATATTTGCATTTTCCTTTTTTTTTTTTTGTTGCCTTGAAGTCCAGGACTTAGAAGGCACTCTAACTTAAATAGTATTATACAAGTATTTATGTATTATATAAAAAGTTATATATAACAATGGGTGAAGCTAATACTTTAAAGGATAATTATTTTATTTTCCTTCTGTATTTCCCCCAGATACAACAATCTGCATGAGGATTGCACCAGTGGGTTCAGAGGAAGTTTTCCTGGAGAAAAACTTTTGAAGCATGAAAAAGCCATAAAGCATTATAATTCTGTCCTGGAAAGTTCTCCCATTTTGTCTCCTGTGGAGAAAACCTGATAGAATTTCACCCTGATAAAATTTCACCCCTAAATTTTGGCGGTTTTTATCCACCAGTTCTCTAAGGATAAATTACCCAGCACACTTAAGTGGAACAACATTCTGGTATTTATGAATTTTCTGGTGAATAATAATGTTATTTAGAAGTTAAAAATATAGCAATATTCATAGGATCTGGCCTTGAAGGGGGCTGCACTGTCATAATTCACATGGAAGCCAAGGAAAACTCACTACTTGCCACAGTTGGAGAGAGGCTTTTAATCTTTATATGGAAATAGGTATCCACATCTATTTGTATGTAGGAATGGTTAAAAATTAATAAACATTCTCATTTGTTTGTTTAGCAAATTATTTTGTGACAGGATAATTTACAAGTAATTTTGAAATCTGCTATTGGCCGGTTGATGTTTGCAATGATGGGAGCTTTGTGCACTGCTCCTTCTGCTTTAGTTTCCCTGTCAGTGAAATGGACACAAGCCTTCTTTGCAAATTGCTTTGAGATCTACCAAAAATAAAACTAGAAACCAGATATCAGCCATCAGTCCATAAGGTGTGCCATGAAACATTGATGCTGGGGCATCCAGTCTCACTTGGCAGCAGCACTGTGAGATTTGTTGTTCCTGAAGGATGATGTGAAGAAAATTGCTAATAGGAGAATGGGAGACTGGAATATATTAGCACCAAAATTACTAATTGCAACCCAGCTGAAGGGGGTAAAGGGAATCACAAAAAGAAGATTGGGAAAGGGTAGTTGCAGCTGGAGATGTGGGGAAATAATTATTAGTAAAATGCTTTCCAGTTTGAAGATCTACAAAGTTAAACACTCCCAAAATTGGCTGATTTTGTTATTGTGAGAGTTAATCTAACCCTTAACATTTCTATTTAAAAGTCATAGAACTAAAAATAGTGATGAGAGAAGTGGGGTCTTTATCTGATAAGGAAATATCTCAACCCCAAAAAAATCTAAAGGAGCACTTTGATATCAAGATGTTCATAACAGAAGGGGCAGTGAAGTCAGAGTGCTTGCTAGGTATGAGAAATGCTCTGCCACAGGAGAAGCTGCATGAAAGGGATGGAATTCACTGAAGTGACAGCTTGTGAGTTGAATTTGTGCAAGAATTGGTAAAAAAAATCTGAAATCTCTTCTGCACCATTAACCACACTTGATGCTGTAACTTTGGGGTGGGCATTGTGGGAGTGGGAGAAAAATGTAATGAGTACACCCCTTCCCAGCAAGGGACAGATTATTTCTGCAAAAGTGGCTGCATGAGCTGGGGCTGTGAGAGGAGAGGCAGCCAAAGGCTGAAGGATCTTTTCTCTGAGGGCACTGGAAAGTGTGAGACAGGCTAATTTCCTCATATTTGGGTAAGTTTATCCATGACACCTGGCAGTTATTAGCTTGTAATGTGTTATTTTCTAAATAATGTTTGTACTGCAATAGACCCAGGTTTAAGCCATGAAAAATATTAGTTTCTTTCCTGAGGAATTCTTGAATACTTGACCTTTGTCCCTGCAGAAAAGCTACAAAAATGCTGGTTGGAGTCTGCTGACAGGAGGGATGCAATTGCTCTCAATGTATTTGAGAGTTATACACAATAGGAGAAGAACTCTGTAGTAGAAGGGTAAAATTTAAATTTTGGGTAGATGAATATGATTGGACTGTAGATGTTTTATTAACTAATGTTAATTTACTTCTGCTGTTAAAAAAAAAAATAACAGCAGTTTGGAACCATTTACACCAAGAGCAAGAAAACCCAATTTCAAGGTAAAATATTTTGTCTGCTGCATTCTCAGGCTGAATGGCCTCAAACTTCCCAAGACCACTTTCTTCTTTTTTTTCTCTCCTCATAAATTGAAACCTGAGAATAGATGACAGCAAATAACAGAATGCAGCCATTTGAGCTGAATTGTCTGATGAAGATAATTCTGCAACAAAAGAGGATTAGTTAACTCCCTGTATAGGAATTCCTTAGAATGGGTTCTAGGATGAAGAGTTGAATATTGAATATATTCACATGGAGAGGAGAAATGCTTTTTCTATCAGTTTTAATAAAGAATTTGGCCTTTCAGATGGATGGCAGAAGAAAAGGGGGCACTGGATGCTGAATTTGGCCTTAGTTCAGTTGGTGGAGCAGAGGAATCTACATGCAAAAATCTATCAATCCATCAATCAATCTCACTGTTATGACAGAGCAATTTAGCACTCCAAACCAACAGACAGGAATTTTTCTGGAACTGCAGCATCTAGGACTCCATTCAAAGCTGATGGAATCCTTTGTGCATACAGGGCACTGCCTAAATTGTATAAATCTTGTGCCAGCACGCAGTGAAATCAATATAAAAGACTCCAAAGGTTTGGTCTTTGAAGGAAGCTGCTTTCCACTTCTGAAAAATTTAGTGACTCTTTACATTAAAAAAAATTGGAGGACAGAAAAAATAAGGATGTGTGTGTGGATACAAAAGGATGGAATAAAATGTTAGGAGAGTCTGCTTTTGTTCAGCCTTTTGCTGATCTGTGGCAGTTTTCACTAAGCACTCAGATCTGATTGCTTGAGTTTGAGGTCACCTGTTGCCATGCTGGATTGCTTTGCACAAAGTAAATTTAGGATACTCATGTTTTAATCCTCACCTTAAAGTGAGGATTATTTATAGTTCTGAAAGATACTGTGGGAAAAGTTGTCTCCTAAATGAGATTAGGAGTGGCCAGAAACATCCCAGTTCAGTTTCCTATTTGATTACTGCCTTAATTTTCTAACTGTAATTAATTTTCTAACTATTTTCCCTTGTAATTAGTGTGAAGGACTCTAGATTTAGACTTGACTTGGGAAGAAGTTGCTTTTGTGCAGGTTTTAACTGAGTTTGTGCTGGTTTTAACTGAGTGCTCATCAGAAGTCATTACTGGCCTTGCATAGCCAGATGGATTCCTGATTTCTGCTGGTACATTTTGGGAATGTCTTTTTAATGGATAAATGTGTGTTTTGTACTGTATTCATGGACACACCAAAAAAAAAAGTAATGCAAGTTTTGTCCCAGTCAAAATCTCAGTTTTGTCACAGACCACCTCAGTTAAGTCTAAATGCATGGGACTCTTTTTTTTTTTTTCTTTTTTTTTTATTTATTTTTGGGGTGGGGGTGCTGGAGAAAACTTGATGGAGAGGATTAAGATCTCCATCTGTTAAGTTTGCACTGATTATAAAACACATGCTCCCAGTTGGAACAAGATGCATTAAAAGAGCAATTTCACTTCTACTGCCTAGCACAATGTCACTGAGCACCTGCAATAGTTTAAACATTAAGCATAATTGGCTTTGCTTGACATAAATCTGCAGTTTTGTAAATAAGAGCAGTTGAGTTTCTGTGTAATACCAATTAGCTATAAGGAATGCTTTGTTTGCTGAAGCCTGCAGCTTTGTGGAGGAAAGAGGGAGTTGTTAAGGCTCAGCAGTGGCAGTCAGAAGGTAGAACCCAGATTAGACAATTGCACAGGCTTTGAATACCCTTGTGCAAGTTACTTCATTTGTTTCAATCAGTTTCCCTGGAGTAGGAAAGAAAGAATAACAATTATAATTTTTAATTTATTTTTTTTAAAGAACTCTGAGAATGTCTGATCAAAGTAACCTGGAGGTAATTTTATAGCACTATACTGGGATGTCTTGTTCTATGTTGGATTTCTTTTCCCTTCTTTTAGTGGAAGCCTCTTGAAAATTTTTGTAAATTTTCTTGAATCACTTGTTTTCTGCCAGGGATAGAGGAAAGAGTTGCATGATCCACCAGACATGAAAACCAGCCTTGTTCAGTTCCTGTGGGAACTGTGAGTTGGAAAGGTCAGGTAGGAGAATCCCTTCCCTGTGGCATTACAGAGCAGAACTGCAGAGCAGAACCAAAGCTTTTAACTTGAGCTTGGATTCTGCTTGCTATAACATGTATCAGATTTGTCTTGGCAAGGGCAAATGCAGCTGCTTCCAGAGGATGTTCTGAAAATCTGCTTTTTTTTTTTTTAATCTGGAAAAGGAAATTCACAAATCTCCTCGTGATTTCTCTGTTCTGAATAGAATAAACATTACCTTTTCCTTTCTATCTACCAGGTCTCTAGAAAGTGTTACCACAGAAGTCGTATTCTGGTGATGTGGTACTTTAAATTATGCTAGTTTCAATCTCTGTCCATAACTTTAAATATAGATTTCCATGAATCAGAGAAGATTGACATCCAAACCTTATGAAATCTACTAGTATTGGTGATAGCTCTTTAAAGTTAATCAGTTCTAATACTCAGTGGTAATAAGATTGAAGGAAACTGCCCTGATGGGGATTTTTCAGTGTTTTGGAGATACTTCATCTCTAGAATACTGGATATTGCACCCTAAGACTACCAAATTGTAAATACAGTCTATAGATTTGGGTTTTATTTCAAAAATAAAATTGGCAGAAGCTTTATTTTAAAATATTATATAACAAACATATTTTCCTACTTCAATTTTTTTTGTTTTGTTTTGAGACTGAATTTTTGTTTGTTTGTTCTCCATGGTTTAAATAAAGGAATAGGAGTCTGTACATCTACATTTGACTTGTGACTGATCATCACCACAATTTTATGTAGAGCCAAAATGTCCTTCTTCCTATCTTGAAAAATATTGAGAAAATGTCCAAGTCTAGGTAATATTGCAGATATTAGCTTTGCATTTTTGTGGATTAAGCCTCTTTCCTGTTAATATGGGAAACTCCTGTTCAAGGGGTTGCACTGTCACAGCTTAGCTTTGAGCAGAGGTTTTGAAACTGAATTTTCATTTTGAATACCCAGCAGAGTGTGCTGACCAGTTGGAGCTGAATGCAGGTTATTCATATTTTGTAGATTCTCCTTTTATTGTTTAAAAATATATATTCCTTTTCCTTTGGGATCAGAAGAAATGTTTTGCAAGCTGAAACTCTTAGCAAACAATCTGAAAAATCCAATCACCCAGGAGGAATCAGTGGGGACATCAACAGAAAAACAAACATTAAAGCAGAGGATGTTTGTCCTACCTGCTTTGTAGCCTGGTAAAAAGCATCTTTTGAAAGCAGATCCCAAATGCTTTTATTGCCATGTTGTGTGAACTTCAGAAGCGAAATTGCCATGAGGTTGGGGGTAGTAGTCACTTAATAAAAAGGCACAGTGAGTTTTCTCAGTTGCATTTTTTGCATGGGCAATGGCTGTGATGCCTGTTTAGCTGGCAGGATGGAGAAATCTTTGATAAAAAGAAAAATTTGTTAATTCAAAACTAATACTGAATAGTAAACCAAAGGTTGCAAGAGAGGATGCTGCTTGAAAGCAAATCCAGCACTACATGCAATTCTGAATTTCTTCACCTTAGTTCACAGAGTTTTGCTGTTGTCTTGAAATTGTTCCCTTTTAAAGTATTCAGGGGAAAAACCTGAGAGATTTTAACATCATGCTGACAGATGATAACCCCCTCAACAAGCTGTGTCACTGGTTATAAAGAGCTGTCATTTAATGGAAAGGCTCTTTAAACTTAAGCTGTTTGTAAACTAAACTTTAAAGGTGAGAATATTGTGTAAAACCATAACAGCAAAAATATTATGCAGCCTTACATATTCTGTAAAAAAGAACCAGAGAATGTCTGTGAATTTAGGGAAGAAATTTCATTGCAGAGATACAAGTGCAGAAATTATGCAGGCCTTGCAAAAATAAAACAAACAGTTTCAAGAATAGAGAACAGCAAACTGTATGAAGAGGGGAAGGAGGTGCTTATTAGCCATTTGAAAATGGTGTTACTTTATTCCTTGAAGCTTTTGATTGCTGCTCCTTGGGATAGGAAATTCATGTTTAGGAGAATATGTGAGAGTGGAGGAAGGTCTTGTCTAATAGATTGCACAGGTGCTAAAAATCTAAATACAGTGGCAATAAGGGCACACATAAAGTATCTGTTTATCATTATTATTAAAAAAAATACCAGAAAATGCTGCTTTTGTAGTTCTGACTTAAGCAGCTGAAGGATATAACTTGTAAATCCAGTGCTGCTTCTCCTGACAGTTCAAGTGTGAATTGGCAGTCAATTGATTCCTGCCTTTGCAAAGTTTGTTCATCTGATTAATGGCTGCAATGAACTATTCTCTGTTCAATTACTTAAAACAACAGCCCCAGTTGTAGCAGGGGTTAACTAAAGCAAGGTGATTTGGGGTTTGTTCTTTTCCCCCAGTCAGCATTTTCAAGCTCTCTTCCTATGCACCCAGTGATTGTTACACCTACTTTTCAACATCCTTTAGTAAATGGCATTTTCACTTTCTTCCAGCCTTTTTAAGATGCAGTGAGTTCCAAACAATCATTTGCACAGATGTTCATGAGTGGTTTGGGGTGGGCTTGTTTGTTTGTTTGTTTGCTTTTCAGGGGGGTTTTTTATATATTTGTGCAGTTCTGACACAGGCTCAGGCATGTAGATCCTTTAGAAATGCTCAGAGAGAGTGGCCCAATTTAAATTATCTATTGAATGCTGAAACACAAATTGCACATGAAATCCCCAAGCTTCAAGGGTCTCTGGCAGGTCACATCCTACCAGTCAGTCAAACATTTAGTCAGTGCCACCCCCATGCACCTATGAAACTGAGGCTGTTTGACACCTCTGAGAATATTTCTCGTGTTAGATCTGTTGCAAATGAGCACATGGTCCAGAATAATTAATGGTAACACTTCAGTCCTTTTTTGACAGAGTTGTGTTTCTCGTGCAGTTTGTGCTGGTCTGTCTATTTAGCTGCAATCAGCCATGCCTGAAAGACAGGAAAGAACAAGACGGACAAGTGTGTCAGTGAGTGAACCTCTTTGCTGTAATTAGAAATGCACAGGGAATAAATTATTCTCTAATTCAAGCTGTCCAGCTCACACTAATAATAACAACTCAAGGAGCAATCTGTTTACAAAAAATCAAAACTGAATTTGTGAGACTCCTTAGTGCAAGACAGGATTTACTGTGCAGCCTTGTTCTGGTTTATCAGGGCTCTAGGAAGGCAGTGGGAGTGTTTGAGGCTGAGCTACATTTCAGACACAAATTATACATATATCACAGATGATTAACTAAAACATTCATCAGAGATCAATGTAGCAACTCTGGACCAAATTTTTATCTGTTAAATTAATGATTGATAAAGAAAAAATGCCGTAGAATAAGGGTATGACTAAACTTGGCCAAAATCTTGTCTTTATTTTTGTTTTGTGGGCGTCTTTTAATAGTTTTCCATTCAATTGTCTTTGGTTTGCATGGGCAAAACCATTCCTGTGGAGGCACTGAGAGGGTCCTTAGCAAACCCTAAATAATCCCTGTTTTGCTTACATGAGTGTAATTAAACTCTTCCTTCTCTGGGCTGTAGGCCCCAGAGACCGCATGTGATCTTGAACTTTTGTGTCCAAAATATTTGGCTCAAGGGATTTTAACTATTTGTTGCAATTAAGCTTTTGCTACTATTTTCTCCTAAATTGACAAGTTAGCCATAATTAAGGCCTATGCAATTGTAGCACTTGATTAAGATGCAAAAACTGAGCACTGAAGAGTGCTGGGCCCCCTTACTTGACTTCAGCTTGGAGTCAAGTGGAGCTGTGGTGTTTTGAGAGTGGAGGAGGTGCCAGCTTTCCAACGGTGAGTCTGAAAATGAGAGTGCACAGTCTCCCCTTCACACCTGGGAAAGCAATCAGGTCTCAGGATTAGAGATGTTACTTATCCTCTCTGAGAGCCAAAAGCTGTAAAGAAACTGCTCAGGATTTGAGCAGCTGTCATGAAGCATCCCTGACATTTTTAAGCAATCTCAGATCTTTGGATGAAGAGCCATGATAGTAACTCCGCTTTTTGGGAGGCTGAGGTGTACACAATGAATTCTGTCTGTCAGACAGCATGCTGCAAAAGAGAGTGGTGACTTCCAGAAGTCAGCCTAACAGGTAACAATATTTTTTACTGTTATTATTGTGAAATCTCAGCAAATCACTTCATGCATTTTATTCTCCATATGAAATGTCTGCACTATGGTCAGTCAGTGATCTGAAAGTACAAATGAAATCAAGGGGAGGGAATAAAAGCTGTGGAGGTTTTCTGGCACATTTGTACATGTGCATCACTTCAAAACAAGTGGAACAAGCTTGAAGACACTGTCCAGTAAGCCTGAGTGCCTAATTAATTTAATTGCAAACCATTAAATCCTCAAATTAGTTTATTATTCAAATATATTCATGTACTTCCCTCCCCCAGGGCTCTCCCCCTAAAAACCCCTGCCTTTTCAGAGCAGCTCAGTTTTGTGAACATCTGAAATCTGAACAAAAGAATATCCACAGTGTGTCAGACCAGTCATCCTTTTACTGAGGGGGGGAAATAAAGGACAAAACACAAAAGCCTTCTGAGTAAAACCTTTGAGGGGCCCAGGCTGAAGGAGATCCCTTTATTCTGTGTTTCTACTGTCCCAATAACTTCTGTAACCAACCAGAATACAAACAATAGCTAAACAAACTCCTAATTACCAGTTTGGCATGATCTAGTTTAATGTTCAATTCAGGTACTTGTTTTCAGTTTACATTTGGTTTCAGTGTCTTTCTGCCAGTACATTTGCTCATGGGGTTTTTATGCCTTGCTTTTTGAAGTCTAAGTGAAACCAGCTGTGGGCCAGACACGTCCCTGATCAGGTTTCTACAAGTAGTAGGAAGGGGATTTTGGATGGAGGAGGGAGAACAAACCTGCACATCACCTTCACAGAGTGCACACTTTTCAAATATTATTTTGTCTGAGCGACAGCTGCCCTCCCATAGCTTTGTAGTAAATCAGGGAGCTGTACTAATGACAGGAGGTGGGGACAGATCTGGTGCTTTTTGTGGTGTAACCTCTCATTACAACAATGAAGTAAGTCATAAGCTACTGGAGCTTGAGTTTTCTAACTGCACAAAATAGACCCGTGGTTGATTTGAAGTTAGCTTTAGAATTTATTTGTAGGAAGTTCCTTCCTTTAAAAACAGGATGAGATCTTTCCTTTTCATCACAGTAAACAAGGCACTTGGGTCTTCTCTGATGGAAGAACTAGGTCTAGCTTTTTGTCACATTTGGAAATAAATAAAAATGAGTTGATGCTAACACCTTGGCTTCTACAGCTTCACATGAACTTAAACCTTTCCTGGCCTGACCTCCAAGGAAGGATGTGTACAAGCAGTCTTCCTGGGTATTTTGGGGTTTGTTTTTGTTTTCCTTTGCCTTCTCCAGCTTTCATCCACCAATGCCCTCCAAGCTTTGATATGAAGAGCACCCCGGGGTGTTACAGATGTTCTCCTTGTTTTTCCAGCTCTTTTGGCTGCCTTTGACAGGCAGCTCTCAGCAGCCCTGCGCTGGCATCCCTGCTCCTGCTCACCTTTTCTCTCACCTGTAGTGGCACAAGGGCCTTTTTTGTCTGCCCCGTGCTCTAATCCAGGCTTCCTTCACATCTCCTCAGAAATAACTCTGCTTTCCTGGCTCCCTCTGAGGATCTGTCACCCAGCCCCACTCAGTGCTGCATTATTAACCATCCAGCAGGCACCGAGTGAACCTGGAGGGAGCTGGATTCAAAGAGCGTTTCTGAGTGTGCCCTGGTCCCTGCTCTGCTCCCACTGAGCGCGTTGGGAATTGGAATTTCTGTAGGAATCCAATTGGAATTTCTGTAGGAATCCAGCTGGAATCTGCAGGAATCATCACCATGTCCCCGTGTCCGTGTGTCGTTGCACACTCTCTGGATTTTTGGAGCTGCCAGGGAATTGCTGCATTCCAGGAACAGTGGGGACATCCAGTGGTCACACGGGTTATATAATTAATTACTCCCGATCCCGTCAGGGAGATCAAATTTCCAAGCTTTCTTGTTTTCCCAGCGTTTGACTTGTTTTTCATCATAGCTCATTATGCTGTAAAGTGTCTGACAGAAGGTTGGGATGACTTGTTTTCTCTCGTCTTTTTCTCCCCCTTATGTGATGTTGCTTCGTATCTATCAGCAGCAGAAATCAGGAAGTTGAGTCTCTCGCAGACAAATATCTGGGGATATCTTTTAATTGCTTTTCAAATTGAGGATTTGGAAGAAAGAGTAAAGAAAATATGAGCTATTCTTTTGAATGCATAACACTGGAATAACTGGTAAATAAATGTTATTGCTAGCGGTGACAGGGAATTTTTATTTTTTTTTAAAGTGATGGCAAATAATCACAACTTAAACTTTTTATACAACTTTTTCAAATTACCTCATGCATAATGCATGTGCACCTTGGTTCATCTGGCGTCTGTAATGAGGCTGAGAGGAGCTGTCTCCTTCCCTTTCTGAACTTGGCAGTGATCAGATTCAGTCCCTGCTCATCGAGGAAGCAGAGACTCCCATTTTCCCAACTGAGTATTTTTTTCTGGAATGATTCTGAACAAGATAGAATTTTTAAAATATACAAATAAAAATAGACCTGTTCTGTGGTTGTCACAATATAGCATAGCTGTGAATTCCAGACCTTTCCATCAGAGGATGGGAGATGCTTCTTATCCTGTCCTGCTAAATCTGTACTATATGTATATATGTGTGTATATATATATATATATATTTAATTTGTTAAATTAAGTTGAATCAATTTAAATTAATTGAATATATATATTTAATCTGTTGTAGAGTCATGCAGAAGATCCAACTGTCCTTTGCTCTCTTGGTAACTCCAAAAATGGCACAAGTTGACCTTAGCATCAGAACAGTAAAATGTCTTTTTGTTCTGCATCAGTGTGGTCAAATCTGCTCCCTCATTTTTTTCAGAAATATTAGAAAAGGGTATGAACCCTCCAGGGATTGAGAGAGCACATAAAAATCTTAACTTATTTTAAAATTAATTTATTCTAATTTTGTGTAATATTACTACATTTCTCTTAGTCCATCTGATAGAAGACTGCTTTTATTTTGTTGTCAAATTACAAATTAATTTCAACAATATGATTGTTCCTCTGCTGTTTACCATTGATATATCCATGATGAGATAAAATTTGTGGAAGCCACGTCAGAAACTCTAGTAAAGGTCACTGGCCTGATCATAAAATGCCTTTAAAAGTTTTATGATCCTTTAATGGAGTGCAGTGTGATAATTCCTCCTGGAAAAGCTCTGGAACAAAGCCTGTTGAAGGAGCACTGCAACTCTGGTGGAGCAATTATTTTCCCCAGATTTGCATGTGGTACCATGGTGGCAGTGACCAGCCAAAATGCTTCAATCATTTGGAAAAAAATATGATGCACAAATGAAGCAAGAAAGAAGTAATGGATTTTAAATTTTACCTCTGTGGAAGAGGTAAAATTAAATTTCAACAAGGCAAATTCATATAAAGGGAAAAAAGATACCTAAAATGCATTTGACATTCAAGCAAATTATATTGAATTACCTCCACTTTATTTGTGAAATAACTGGCTTTTTGCAGTGTACCATGATGGTTAAATTTCAACAAATCTTTAATTTTTCCTGGGTGGTGGAGATGGGGGAAATACCAGACTGGAAAAGCTGTGGTGTTCTCTCCTTTTCTCCTCTTCCCTGCAAATTCATCTTCAATGCCTACTTCAAAAATATGGATGAACATCATAAGCTGGGTGTGACTGAATTTATGTCAGAAATGAGCATTTACAAAGTCTAATTTTTAAAAACCACTCTGTGTTTAGGCCGGAGCCCTGTGCCTTTCACCGTCTGATGGAACAGACGAATTGTTCAGAGTTTTGAAAGAAACGTGTTTCACAGCTCTGAATAAACATTATGCACGTGGCCTTTCCGTGCTGCTGACGCTGCAGTGAGGGCTGTTATCATTTCCTTGAAATAAAGTGGGATTCTGGACATCTAGGGGGGTGTCAGGAAAGCTCAGGATGCACATCCTGAGCAGCAGCCCATTAATCAGCAGTGAGTGGAGCGCTGGCAGCTCACCTGCTTCCTCCTCCACTTCCTTCTGCTCCTGCTCTGTGTCTCCCAAATTTCAGAACCCAGGACATTCCTCTGGCTGCCCTGGAGGGCTCCAGACCCTGGCAAGGGGCTCAGAGACCTTGGCATGGAGTCACAAACACCTTTGACTTCAATTTTAGCCCATGGAAATAATTACCAACTTTGTATGAAGATTTACAAGCCACAAGGGTTTGAGTAGAATGATAGCGAATTTGTCACAGGGTGAAAAAGTAGAATTTTGGGGATTTAGAATGGGGGTTCAAGAGGCAAGATGGA
>JAWWMS010000059.1:69345491-69360981 GCA_035048045.1 Chlorospingus semifuscus | reverse complement strand
GTGAAAAAGTAGAATTTTGGGGATTTAGAATGGGGGTTCAAGAGGCAAGATGGAGGAATCTGGGTGTGTCCTGTCCTCCTTCTTTTTGTCCTCCATCTTCTGCTGTCATGGTGGCACTTTTGGATTGGTTTAGAGTAGAGACAGACTGTCTATCATAGGTGATAGGTATTGGAAATTATTGTAAATAAAGTACACATAGTTTTTAGTATAAAAACCAACACCACCCCAAGGGCAGCCACTGTGCCCCAACTCAACCTCCTGGACAGACCTCAGCAGATCAGAGAAAGATTATTATAGATAAGAGAAAATAAACAGCCTTAAAAACCAGAGCTGAGGAATCTCAACTTCTTCCTCGATCACGGGGCTGGGAAAAAAGACTCTTTAATACCTCAGGAGCCATTTCAGCAACACAAAACCCGAGACCAACAACCCTCAGGAATCTGCATTTCCATCCCTGCCAAAGGGAAGCGAGGCAGGGTTTGACAGCGGATATCGTGGCGATTGGGATTTTTAAAATTTTTTTTTTAATGTTTGTTTTTTCATTTCTGGAGATGAGCCTTTCCGTTTGCGCTCGAAGTTTTGCTTGATTAATGTATTCATTAGAGAGGAGTGGCGGTGATGATTAAACAAAAACATCTTCAAAATGCAGAGTTCATTTCAACCCATTTGGTTTTGTTGCAGGCAAATTGGATTGGCATTGCATCCTGCACAGCAGGTACTCCACTTGAAATCAAAGACAGATGCTTTTATAGGATTAGAAAGGATATCTTGAGGGGTGGAGGAAGAGATTGAGGTTGGGGGGCTTCTGTTGCCTTTTCTTGTTACTTTTTAGTAATAATGGTGAATGAATAAGGATAATACTGCTGTTTTGTCTGCCTTGAGCACTAATAACACTGTTTACTTACAATTAAAAGGAAATAAAAGCTTCATTGTAACTTGAATTCTGAACAAATCAAGGATACTTAATTGAGATTCTTTCCTTCATAAATAACTAATGGCACCTGAGTCTGTTTGAATTTTAATGCTAAATGGCTCTGAATGAAAATATTTGACTGCTGAGTCATGTCAAGCTGCCACACTTTTTTTGTTTTAATTATCAGACTGTATGTTTTTTAAGAGCTTCACAAATTACCGAAGCCCAGTCTTTGCCCAAATAGAAACCTAATGAGTTGCAGCTTGCAGAGGATTGCAGCTGGTTAAAATAAATGCAATTGAAGCATGTCTTTTGAAAAGAGAGATCTCAAAGCTTGAGTTGAGCTGCTGAAGGCACTGATCTTGCTTGAATTCAGCACAGGCAGCTGACAGCTTCAACAAGAGGGGAAGGTCCAGGGTCACTCCCATGGCTCTGGCAGGACCTTACAGTCAAAATACCCTTTTGGGGTGCCCAAAATGCCCCTTTGGGCTGCCTCAATGAAATTGAGCTCCAGGGAAACATCACCTTAAACACCCAGATCCTGTTTGTCAGCACACAAAAAGCCAGCATTTCCCATAAAAACATTTTCAGATTGCCTTAAAAATGTTCCTATCTTCATGTAGGTTTTGGGGCTCCTGACTTGGAATACCTTCCTTGCAATCTGCTGTGTTTAGTCATCTGATATTTCACTGTGGCTTTTCTGAGAGTGGTTTCTGTAGCTTGCACTGTTTACTGTTTTCCACGTCCCAACCACATTTATGGATTCACAAAATATTTCTTATTTAGTCTCTTTTAAAATACATAATTCAATGAGCTTCTCCTGTCACTTTACACTGCAAAGCATCAAAAAACTTGGGTTTTCCTAATGGAACTGTAAAATGCTTTTTTTTAAAAATAGTGTATTATTTTTAGTCAACACTTCACCTCACCTGTACGGAAGAGAGTTGAAGGGAGGAGCAGCTTGCTAAGAATATTTGCCTTTTTTAGTGTCACTGCTGCTTTCCTCAGTGTGCCCAAATATTCCAGGGCTGGCTTCTCTGTGTGTTGCACAAATAGAACAGATGGAGAGTGTCTGACCCCAGGAGTTTGTCTGTGCCTTATGAAACAATAAAATCAGAATTCTGAGAAACAACAGAGAAATATCACATATCCCAACCAATTAAAACTCTTCTCCAGCTGATGCCATTTGATAACTTCACTCCATGTGATCTGAGGTTCCTCTCAGCTGTCTGGTTTAGATCATGACAATCATGACTGGACTGGACTTTTTTGGGGTTTAATACCTGGTTTCATCCTGCTGCCTGGATTGATTTGGTCATTTATGAGCATCAGGGTGTGCCTGAAGGTGGAACTTGATGGTCTAAGAAGTCTTTTCCATAGTATGATATGATCTATGGAATTTTTCAGCCGTATAAAATCCTAAAATTGCTTTAAGTTTTTGTTTATTATTGCTATTGGGTTTGGGTTTTTTACTTTTCCTACATTTTCCCTGTCACTTGTATAGCTTACAGAAGATAGGGCCTAAATTTAGATCTTTATGATCAAACAAAAGTAAGGTCTGGCATTTTGTCATTGATGATTCTACTACAGAAAAAAAAAATCCTGAAGTCTAGGAATCTGCAAATAATAATTACTGCCCCCAACTCTCACCTGACTTTATTTTCAAAGCTGATCTCTACTGCAGATTTAATCTTGTATTCTTCTTCTCAGGTTTGCCTAGCACTAAATTTATCTGTGTTCTGTATTAACTCCCAGGTTGGCAGAGTCAGTTCTTGATGGGGGTTGGTTTGATTTTCAGAATAAAGGATCTTAACCTATTCAGTTCACATAGGCTGGACCAAGGGAATAAATCAATAAGTTTCTCTTGCACATTTGTGGTCCTGCTTAAGAAATAAACTTTGCCTGTTAAGTATTATTATATAATAATTGTATCTTTTGTAGTAACTCCCTCGTTCCAGTCTTAACCTACAAATTCCAGAGGAAGACATTTTTAAAATGAATAGATACCTGGAAAGTAAAAAATACAGGTCAGGATTCAGAAGTACTTTTTCTAATTCCAATACTTTTGCATGAGAGTAATTTTGCCTTTTTTCTGCCTCCAGCCTTGGTATAGGAGCTCTTTAATTGGCTGAGATTTTAAAGAACACTCTAATCAATGTTTGCTTCCCATTGAACTTTTGAGAGAGAGATTTGTGATGCATTCTCTTAAAATCATGAACAGAAAAGCAGTTTGCTTACTCAAAACCAGTATCCCATTGAAGAAAGATGTGGTGTTCATCATTCAGCAATCAACTTAATTGCCTTCCATTATGAAATTGGCTTGGGTTTTTGGGATCCCGCCATAGCAGTTTTTAATAGCACAAATGAATTTTTCATAGAATGAGAATGGAAAAAAGTTCCAAAATGCTGAATTCGAAGATACATTTCTCTACTGTGCATTCTTCTGTACTCCTGCTGGAAATCATCGAGTCATATGTTGTTATTGCTTGTCAGAAGACCCATCCAGATGGGAAGTCCTTCTATTTTATATTAGCAGAGGCTGTAGGAAGCCAGAAATAGGGAAGTGGAGACAGCCTTGCCATCTTCCAAAAGTGAATACAGGAGGAATGCAATCAACCTCCCATGAGAACTTGAGAAGTTTTACTTACTCCTCACTTCAGTAGTTCGGTTTTATCTGTAGAGTCCTTCTGCTGTGAGCCTTGATCTGCTTTTTAATGCTGCTTTTCTCCATGGCAGGGGGAGTATCCAGCAGGTCAGGCAGCTCCTCTCATCTTGGAGATGATGGTACAGCAGATCCACAGCTAAGGAACTGAATCCACGGCATCCCGATGGTGTGGGTGGCTGTAGGGAGGCAGATCAACAGACAGACATGGGGAGTTCCTTTCTCACAAACTTTTTTCTGCTTTTTCCCTTGTTTTTCCTGCTTTCCTCTGCTTCAGAACCCCATGGTTCCTCTAATGTTGGTCTGAGCCCTTATTAACTGCAGAAATTACATCTTAGGGGGCAGCAGAAGTAACAGAAGCAGCATGGAGGCTTTCCTGGGGGCTCTAAATAAATATCTGTCACGAAATATCTGAAAAAAAACCCCAAAACCAACAAAATCTTTACTTTTGGGAAGTTGGAGCACTTTTTGAAGATAAAAATGTGTAGCTCTTTCAGTATGTCTCACATGAATGCAGTAGGGTCCCTTTCCTTTCGGTACAAAGAAAAAATTTCTCTAAAAGGTTTTCCTCACTAGAAGATCTACATTAGTTTATTCTGATTTAAGTGTGATCACCTGATTGTAGCACAGCTATTTAATTTTTAAAAATAATTGAAATAACCCCTTAGCTTTCTGGGCTGGAAATCAAATTTTGGCTAGCTGTTGTATTTTGCTGCAGGATCTGGTCTTCTTAAATGACATTTCTGTGCATATTTCTTTATTGATTTCTGCCTTTCTTGACTCCTAAGGTCTGAATATTAAAATATTACTAAAGTTAATTTTCAGAGAGACTGAGGACACTTTCTAAAAAGAAACATTTTGAGGATGATGTAGGATTTAACAAAAAATCAACACCACAACTTTTCAGTGCTGCTTCTGCTTTGTGAGCATTGATTTCCTGGTTGGATTTGTTTGTTAGATTGGGTTTTTTAACTAGATATTTTTTATGCAATTTTTTTTAATAACACTGATTTTCATGGCTGTTATTGTAAGATTATTACAGAGGCATTTAAAAACCATTTCTAAGTAAAATTTTAATTTCCTCATCTCTCACATGTAAACTGCAGTGACGAAAGCAAATATTGTCATTGAATTTCATGTTCTTTCTTCCAGAAGTTGAGAAAAAATTGAAAGCTTTACTGGGAGAAAGTTTTAAGGGGTTTTGGTGGATATTCTCTTTTGGAAAACGGAAGCTGTCGCAAGAAAGAAGAATATAGATAGACATTTCAGAATCTGTGGTTGTCTAAATTCCTCTAAAATTAATTGTGAAACTAAGGTACTTTAGCAGTCTTATAATCTAGGAAAATCAGACTGGTACCCAACTCACATTAGTGGATGCTGACTTCTCCAGGGGTAGCTGCTGTGTGTGCTTGTAGCTGTCAGCAGATCATGTGGATGCATTGTCTGATAATAGCTGTATTTTTTACTCACCTGTCAGATCTGAAAGGCTGAATTGATGGTGTGTGTGGTTTAAACAGGATGGATGTGCATGTGTGCTTTCCTGTCAAGGAAAGCTGGAAATGTATGAGTTAATTGTATATTGTTTTGTAGTAGGGTAAATTTTTAATCACATTGCATGTATACTTTTGGTTTTTTTTGGTGAAGGAAGTAATTGGTATTTGGGACACAGAGGGACATAAATATTTTATTTGGTCTCCTAAAAATAAAAGGAGTCATGTGGGTTTCTTTCATGAACTTATATGTTTATAAGGTTTAAGATGAAGGAATTTATTCATGAATGTTGAGATGCAGAAAAATCATCAGCAAAAACAGCTGCCTAAATCAGTTGAGACAGTAGTGAGTTACACAGTTTTGTTTTACATCTGCTTTTACCTTTGAGGGCAGGGAGCTTGCAAACACACCTCTGAGAACAAGCAAAAATCTCTCTAGGTGGTGACACACCTCCTTTCCCTTCATTTCCTAAATCCCATCACCACACTTCCTTTCCCTTCATTTCCTGCATTCCCATCCCTCTTTGGCACTGCTGGGGTGGTACAGGGTTACTGATATGAGCTACACGAAAATTCTGGATTTTTTGGAAGAAACTTATTTTATGGGGCGCTAATTGGTCTTTTCTTGACAGAGCAGAAGTGGCTCAGACCAACAGCATCCTACATGGTGCTCTTTTCTCTAAAGCCACATCCACTGGGGCTTTTCTTAGGCTGAGAAACCTTGTTAAGCTGAAATCATGAGCGGGGCTTCAGGACACTGATGTGACAACAGCATTGTGTACTTAATGTGGCTGTAGGTTGTTTTTTTAAAAGTTTTGTACTCAGGTATCCAAAACCATGAAGACATCAAAGTGGCAGTGTAATTTATTTAGACACAGAGATGAGAGAGATGTTCCAGGTTAGATAGAAGTGGTGACCATGAGTGACACTGCTGGACACTGCCTGGGCAGGGAGCTTGGTACCCACCACCAGGCTCTGCCTCAGGGAAAATGGAATTAAAGCAAGAAGTGTAGTAAAAAAACCCCATTTGGCTACAGTTCCCTTTTTATTTAAAAAATTAGCTATTAATAATCCCCATAATAGCCTCAGCATGTGCAGATACAGTGGGACAAGCCCCAGTCTGAGCTGGAGAGGAAAGGTGGGATGGGTGCAGGTGTGCTGGAGAGGTGTTGGCATCCTACTGAATGCTCTTAGCTGAGGCTTGCCAGCCCTGTCCTCTGAGCTCAAACCCTGTGTGGTTTAATAGATGTTAAATCATTAATTGTTTTGAAAAACTCACCAAAAGCAACCCTAATATATTATCTAAATCTGATCAGCACATTGCATTGTCCTCATTCCTGTTTATCCAACTTTAATAATGCTATAATTGGTCCCTCATGAAAATATTTGCCTTAAAATCTGGTTTTTAGCATCAGGAGTTTGGTATCGTGGCTGTTTGGGGTTTTTTCCTCTCTCTCTTTGCTGCTTGCTGCCAGTTGAGAGCAGCATGTAGTTTGCCTGTGGAAATATAGATTGGGTGATCCGTCTCTTTTAGACCATTCAGTGATGAAATTTCTACTGTACCACTTTATTGTGACATTACCTGACTAGATAAAGCCATTTTCTGTCTGAGGAGGGAGAGAAGCTGGCAGTGCCTACATAAATCCTGTTACTCATTTCATGCTGAGACAGGGGTTCCCAAAGGGAGATCCTCTGGGACACGTCCCTGCTCAACAGGAAAACAAACAGAGGCACAGCCTGTTGCTGAAAATGGAGCTGATCAGTTTTGTAATGTTGCTGTTATTGCAATAAACAGCTTCTGCAGTTTAGTTTAGCAGGTATCCCAGCAGCTATTAACAAGTAAAGCACATTGAAAGAAATGCAGCATCCCCCTGCTCCTTCCTTTCCCCAGAGCATCACCCTTGGACTCCAATTGCAGGGGAATGACTGCATATCTTAAAATAAAGTAATGTGGGTTTGTTCATGCCAAAATTGCTGCTTTGTCTGGCCCATTTGAATGCCATTGTCCAACACTGGAGTGAGGCAGCTCTCAGATCCGTTTGTGAAAGCACCAGTTTTTTTAAAAGCTCTTTATTTTGCGAGCTGCTCGCCCCTAGATCCTAATGTGCTTCATAAAAATAAAGTAAAATTCTTATCCTTGTTTTGCAGATGGAGGACTGTGGTCTTTAGAGATAGATAACTGAATAGGGGAGCTGGACGGGATTCCTGGCAAGGGCTGGTTTTTGTCAGGAAACATTGATTCATTAAAGCTCTTTTGCAGAAGCATATGCTTTGATGAAACTCCTGGCATGAAGTTTTCCTGAAGCATGGGACAGAATTTAAAGGCAGATTTTCTGTGCTGGCAGAAAAGTGAGCACGGGCTCTGCTGCAGGGCTGGGAGGAGCCCTGGGTCACTCAGCTGGGCTCCTCAGCCCCTGCCACAGCTCCAGTGTCCTCCCCAGCACTGTGGGGGTGTCCAGGGGTGCCTTTTGCTGCCTTCCCCAGGTGCTGAGACCTCTCAGAGTGGTAGGGAATGGAAAAAGGGCCGATTTTCCTGCTCTGAAAGACCTGTGGTCTGTCCCTCCTCTCCAGGCATGGCTTTGTGCTCTTGCTAGGCAAACACCTGGAATGTCTCTGGGGTCAAATGCAAAGCAGAACAAAACAGTGTAAAGTTGGGTGGAGTGAGAAGTTAGAACTCTCAGGAACTTTTTGCTTGACAGAGAAAATATTTGGTTTTGTTCTGTCCTGTCTGGTAGTTACTGGGAATGTCACAGTCACATTTTCTGGAAAAATCCCTTCGCCTGGGATTTCTCTCCTGGGAAGCTGAGAAGCCTCAGAGAAAAAGGAAAACAATAATTATCTGATTTGCTTCTCCTGTGTTTTGCTGCTTTGGAATGTGGCTGGAGATTGTTTGTCCAACAGGTACATATTTGATTGGTTTCAAGTGAATTGTTTTGACTTATTGGCCAATTATGATCAAGCTGTGTTGGGGCTCTGGAAAGAGTCACAAGTCTATTTTAGTATCTTTTAGCCTTCTGTAAGTATCCTTTCTGTATTCTTTAGCATAGTTTAGTATTCTTTAGTATAGTTTTGGTATAGAATTCTTTAATATAATATATAACATATAGATATGATATGATATATAAAAATATATTATATATATGATATATATTATATATACATGTGTGTATATATATATATATATAATATTTTAAAATAATAAATTAGCCTTCTAAGAACATGGAGTCCTTCTTGTATTTGTGGGGGGAACCCCACAAATACAAGACATGGCAGCAAGGCCTGGCAGTGCTGTCCAACACACCATGTTCCACAGCCTGCTGTCACCTGCAGAAGGTGCAGGCCTGCAAGCTGAGAGCTCAAGGTAACATCAGCAGCCTGAGCATCCAACAGCCTGGCCATATGGACACATCTGGTGGGGCAGGTGGTGAATGGAGGGCAGGTCAGGCCTGGCAGTCTCCCTTAAGGTATGGTGGAGCCAGGAGCTTGGTGACCCTGGTGTGGCACACAGACAGACCCCAAGGATTTCTGCTGCCTTGCTGGAGTGGCCTGATGATCCCCTAGGTGAGGTGGGAATTACCTGAATCATGGGATTACCTGAACTCTGGCCTCAGTGAGGTTGACTCTGCGTGCAAGGTCCTCCCGTACGAAGGCATCGGGGTAGTGAGTCCTCTCAAAGACCCTCTCTAGTGCCTGCAGCTGGCTGCTGTTGAAGGTAGTCCTGTTCCTCCTCTGCTTTCTTTTCTTCTTCTCTTCTGAGTTCAGCTGATCATCTAGGAGAGACAATTGGGGATGGGAAAAGTGAGAAAGCCAAGACCCCACAGCCACCACTGAGGGGTGAACGACCTCAATGGTTTCAAGAGGGAAAGGGCTTAGGAAGGGGCTTGCACAATTTTAATACATTAACCATGCTGGGTTACTCCCCACATGAAGAGGAGGTGGAAAGTGCACTGATCCCAAGCATTTATTTTTCAATTCCACTGTGTAAGACTTGTGCCAGATCTCTTAAGCTACCCCAGCTCTCAGCTTCCTTATCTCTAAAAAGCAGCAAAAAAGCCCAAAATGCATCTCCCCATTCCTCACAATCCCAGAAAACTTTTCTGACAGCAAAGAATCACAAAGCCCTGTTCTCTCTGCTTCAGATTTCCAAGGACTGCTCTGACTGGGACGTAACACAGCCCTCTGGGATAAGAGCACATTCTTGGATGCTGCTAGTGAAGAGCAGCTGTGCCCTCTGCAGCATCCTCCTTGCCTTGCTGAGCCCAGCAAGGTGATGAACAACCACCCATAAGAGCAGGTATTTTTTTGTACCAGGTTTGCATTTACTCAGAAATTAATCAACATACTGGATCACACCAGTATGTGTGGGGTGCCACCAAAAATCCACATTACCCTGGGGGGACCTGAGCCAATATTCATGTCAGCATTAAAGTGTATTGATCCCTGACTCCATAAAAATGCACAAGCTAGGGAATCATATTCTAAGTTCATCCCTGCACACCTTGGTCCAGGTGACAGTGTCACCACTGAGAGTGCTATGTACAGAAGGAGAACACTCCCTCACCAGTCACTCCTTTTGCCATGTACAAATATGACAGCTCCCCTTATCCCTCTCTTCTCCAGGGGGTATGTAAGGCACAGGGAGAGGCTGACAAGGAAATTAAAGTCTGCAGTTGTTGTCCTCACCACCTGTTTGTGTTGCTTTTCACAGCCCATCTGGTACCAGTTACTGCACCTGAACACCTCTGGAGCAAGGCCCATCAATTTGAGAACAAAAGGACATTCCTCTTAAATTAAAGCATGGCTTTCAAATTCCTTCAGGTTTACAGTGCCTCCATCCCTAATCCTCTTCCAACAGCCTGATGATCCCCAGAAGGCTCCTTTCCAGCCTGGGGATTCCTGGGTGCAAAAACACACCCTTGGTTTTCCCGTATCCGAGAGGAAGTGTTTGGAGACAGGCTTTTAACAGGAATGCTGAATTGTAAAGCTGAGCTGGGAAAGGACTGGCAGAGGAAGGAATGTGCAAGTAAAACAAAGGTATGAAGGAATTAAAGCAGGGCTACAGGTGAATCTGTCAGCTCAGAGGGATGGGATTGGACTGCTGCTTGTGCAGAACGCCCTGCACATGTTTCTCCTTGCTGGGGGTTTAATGCCATCACAGGCTCCATCCCTTATAAAGAAGGAGAAAAACTCTGCATGTTCCTCTCTTGACTCATCACCAAACCCTTCTCAAAAGGGGTCAGCTATTTCCCCCTGGCTCTGCTGCGCACCACACAAGACAGCAAACAGAGCCTCAGGGCACAAACGTCCCTCCAAATGCCACAAACACCGCAAGGCCAGCTGCTGGAGAGGCCAAAGACAACACGGCCTCCTTTGGAGTTACCCACTTCATGCTACTCTCTAACCTAAACTCTGCCTATGCAGAGCATACGAACAAATCAATAAAAGCCTTTGGGACCCCTTCAGAATCCCATCCAGGCCTCTGAAGCATCATTTCTGCCCAGAAGACAACACCCGTCTGCACGGAACACGAGTTCAGCCCTTGCTTGGCCCTGCGTGACAGCTACACATGAGGAGGGGTGAGCACATCCCTCTGGGGAGCAGGAAGAAGGGCCAAAGTCTGTAAAACACCAGAGAACAAGAATTAATTCCCCCTGCCAAGCACGTTAGCACAATTTGCCTGGTTTCCTCCCGGCGTAAAGCGAGACGCCGCCGGTGATTCACGGCTCACCTCGTAATTACCGAGCCCAAAAATAGCCAGGACAGAAAGTGTCCGTGCTGGGTGACTCATGGCTGGGTCACTGCTGGCTAAAGCACCCCCAGTCTGGGCTGCCACGGAGCAGGGATATCAGTCACCCCCTTTTTCCAGGACAGAGGTGACAGCAAAGCACGACCTGTGACAGGCAGCTCTGCAATTTTGGGACCTTCCATCACCGCACCTCTGGAACAGCACAAAATCCAAACCTCTACAGGAGAGATTTGGGTAGCAGGGGAAAAAAAAAACCAACAGGATATTAATCCAGAGCAGCATGGGGTTGGTCAGCCCTTGTTTTGCCATGTGCTGCTAAGGAGGGACTGCACACACCTAAACCCAGCCTGCCTGCAAATGTCCCCTTGCTCTCAGCGCTCCCCGGCTGCCTCCAGCACATCAGCAGGGTGTTTCTTCTTCTCTGCCATTTATTTCTTTATCAGGAAACAACCCTGAACACTGGAAAATGGTATTCCTGAAAACTGGTATTCCTAAATAGTGTTGGCAGCACGAGTGACTGGGACAGCAGAAATGGAGATGAGAGGGAAACAGCTCTAAAGATTTTTTAGGTAGGTCAGAAGTCTTTTTTCAACGTTCTTTTAATCAGAAAAATTTTATGACATGCAGATATCTCAAAAGCTGAGCAGCTTGCAAATGTGCCTCACAGAAAGACTGAAACGTGTGTTCTCCTCTCAGGAACCCAGTGCTGGAAAATCTGGGAATTTCATTGCCAAATCCCAACCTTCCACGCTGGGACTACGTTTCCTGTTTCCACATTTGCGTTTTCCTGTGCTATTTCTACATTTCCCCGTAACATGCAGGTCCTGGTGTCATACACAAGTGCACCAAAGCATTTTCAAGTGCTCCTAAAGGATTCAGCATGAAACATCCTGTTCTTTTTTCCTCTTGCAGCGAGGCAGATCCACACTTGCACACACTCCAATCTCTTCTCCTCACTGCACAGTGTCTGTCCCAGTGCCTGTAACTATTCCTGGGGCACCACCAGGCAGCTCCTCTTGGGATTAAAAAAAAAAAAACACAAAAAAAAAGACCCCCAAAAAACCCCTCAAAACAAAAAAAACTCCAAAAAAAATAAATTTAATTAAATTAAATTTTAAAAAATCAGAGTTGAAAACTAAATGCCTACGTAGGAGTTTCAAGATTGGTATTTTTTCATCAATACTTACAACCACAACATATTTCAGATTTTTAGTTTGCAGGAATGCTTGTGCATACTTGCATTCATTCCAGGTCAGAACAAAAGCTAATTTCCAGATGGGATTTACATTGTGTGGGCAGTTTGGAAAAGTTTTGACCAGTTCTATTAAGTCCAGAACCAGCTATTACAGTTCATTAATTGGATCCGAATCGAAAGTAAACCATTGGATTTAATTAAGGGAGGGACAGAGACACTTAACCACAGTATAATGTATGGTAAGGCAGCAAAGATTTGTCACATCAGTTATAGAAACTAACTGAGAAAGGATTCCAGGAAGAAAGTAAGGAATCACACTCTGATCACACCCTTCAAAATAAGAAGCTAACGTTTGAACACAGATTTAAGAACAAGCAAGACAAATGATTTCACAGTGAAAAAAATAATAAACTATAAATTAAAAAGGTAACAACTCAAAACTCTTAAAATATAAAAAAATACTGCAAGCAAGTGAAAGTTTTATTCAGATTGGTGGAGAAAGAAAGGAAAAGGGAGAATAGAAGAGAAAGGAGCAGGACTCTTTATTTGGTTTAAACTTCAATTTCATGAAGCTTGAATATACATATTTCTGGGTGTTCCCCCAGCTCTGGGCAGGCTCCTTTGATCAATATCAGCCATCCAGTTTTTAGCCCATCACACACTCCCAGTCCACTTTAACTCACGCTCTGCTTTGCTTTCGATTCGTGACATCCCTCTAAAAACACCGCAACGCTTCGCGTGCAGGGCAGCTTTGTCAACTGGCACCATAAAAAACTCAAAACCAAAACCCAGAAATGTTAAATCAAAGCAAAACCAAGGCTCCAAGCAGAGCAATGGGGACACACAGAACCCATAGGGTGACAGAGCCCTGCTCTGCTGATTTGAGACAAGGCTCACTTGATTTTCTACCCCGCTCATCCCGGGGGCTCCTTGTCCAGCAGCAGCATCCATTGTCTTTGCCAGATGTGAGCAGGGACAGAAGAGGGGCAGGGGCCATAAATGGATAAGATTTCATGCCCAGAGCTGCCTGAAGTATCTTCCTTTCTAAAATCTCCCAGGAGAGAATGAACTCCAGCTCGTGCGGATTTCTGCGCGCAAGAGGATTATTTCCGAATAAGTTAAACAAGGTTTGACTTCAGGGCACACAAATGCTACACAGAGAAGGTGCAGGGATCCCACAGCAGCCATCACAAATGTAGGCAACATGGAATGAAGGTAACAAATAAAACTAAATATGTTAAGGTAGGAGATCCCTGTTAAGTCACGTACTTCACTACAGCAGCGATAGCGAGCCCAGCTGTACAACAGTGATAACAGAAGGTTTTTATTCTGAGTACAGGTCACAACATAGAGATTTTTGAACTATCATTTTCTTCTCATTACACAACACCAGCTGAGCTTTTCTCCTCACCTCTACTGGTTTTTTTTTTCTGCACTATCATAATGTTTAAATTACTTCAATTACACAGAAAATTCAAGTATCCAAAGTTCCAGTCTTGTTAAGAGCATCAGGAACACAGGAAAAAAAAAAGTAACAAAGAAACAGATGCTCTATTTCCTTTAAGAGCCATCTCTTGTGATTATCTTGCAGTCAGGTTCAAGTTTTGCACATAAATAAGAAGCTGTTCTGTGCATGAGCACGAAGCTTCAGAAAGGTGACACCGAATTTTTCATACTAAACCTGAGTTTTAATGTTAAACAGAAAAACATGCACATTTCCAGTTACCTATGGGCTACAGCAGTTCCTCTCCGAAGTGTCTGCAATGTGGGAACTATTAGGGTGATTTTTAGCTGCCTGCACACAAACAGTTACAGATCATTACAGAGCTGTGAACGGCTGGGATGGCAGGGAGAGCCCTGTATCCTTTGGAATAGGATAATAAATACCTACTTTAATAAATACCTACTTTATTCCTTTAATAAAGGAATAATAAATAATTTAATAAATCTCTGCTTTATTCCTTTAACACTGTCTAGCCTCTGTTCTAGGTAGCCTCTCAAGGCATCACCTTATTGAATTTGGCTCAGCCTGCCAGGAGCTGCTGAGGTCCTGCACAGCCACAGCCTCACCAATGGGAGGATGAAACCCTGGCTGTCCTCCCTCAGGAGCAGAGGGAGCTCCCACCTGCACTGTGGCCAAAGGAGACATTCCCAGGTGGGATTTGAGGCACAGCACAGTCAGCGACTCTTGGCCCCTGGAATGAGGTCTTGGGGTTGTCACTTTCCAGGTGGAGAGTCTAGAGATGCCTCCAAGCTTCTGAGAAGAGTTTCCAGCATGCAAACAATCTTCACCCAAACTTACCAGGCACTGGGGACTTGAGTGCAGAGGCTTTCCCTGTGCTCTGCTCTGCAGGGATAGGGTCCCATCAAAACCCCAAGCTGCCCTGCTCCTGACCCACAGACAGGGCAGCACAAGAAGCCAAGAGCTCTATCCTATCTTATGTAAGCCAGAACTCATTTTCAGGGTGGTTTCAGCTCTGATGCTTTGTCTCTCATCTGGTGGCAACCTGTAGAGCACATGGGCAGTTACAGCAGCTAAGATGTGAGCCCTCTCTAACCATTTCAATGTTCCCACTTGCTGGAGCTGACAGAAGAAATTATATTTGGGGATTAAAAAAAAAATAGTAATCATGATCCCGTGGAAATCCGGAGAGTCTCGCTGGAAAGACTTAACATTCAGTGTTAATTATTGGGAGAACAACATTTGTGGGGGCAGAAGTTTACATCCTCCTCCAGAAATTGGTACAAAGCCATGGAAAGTTCCCCTGCATCCCACAGACCAGTCTGAGCTCTGCTGCAACAGTTCTGCTTTTATATTCACTGGAGTTTTCCTTCTGGGCATCCTACAGCTCATAAGGCACACGGCTTAGTCCTGCTCTTCTAACAAGCCTTTCTGATGGGTCTTGGGGTCAGAGTGTTCCCATAATACAATAAGCACTGTATGGATCTCATAAGCTCCAAGGCACAGTATGTTATGTGTTTGGAATTCCTTGTATGCTTTTATACTTTGTTTTACATATTGTAATTTTTATATGCATTACCGCATTGATCCTTGGAAAATTAATTTAGGAAAAAAAACCCAAACCCCAAAAAAACAACAGACATAATCAAAAGCAAACACATACATTTTAAAGCCTGCCAGAGGCAAATCATGTTCTGTGAGGCTGCACTTTGTAACTGACAAAGAGACCAAACCACCAGGCCGTGGCAGATCTCCAGCAGTGTGGATTCACCAGGGGATCCAAGGGGGCTGAGCTCCCCCATGTCCCCCCACAGATCAGCCCCACAGTGCAGAGCCATGGCACAGGAGCAGAAATGCAGAGACACTGGAGCCGTGGCACAGGAGCAGAAATGCAGAGACACTGGAGCCATGGCACAGGAGCAGAAATGCAGAGACACTGGAGCCATGGCACAGGAGCAGAAATGCAGAGACACTGGAGCCATGGCACAGGAGCAGAAATGCAGAGACACTGGAGCCATGGCA
>JAWWMS010000059.1:69331764-69345391 GCA_035048045.1 Chlorospingus semifuscus | reverse complement strand
CATAAAATAATAAATTAGCCTTCTGAGAACATGGAGTCAGATTCATCATTCCTTCCTGCCACAGGGCACCCCACAAACACAATACTGAGAAGAAACTCCTGACAGCATCCTAGAAATCAGCAGCTCATGGTATTTCTGGTGAGGCTGTGGGGATCCCTCTCTGCTGTTCTGAGCCTCTGGAAGGAGCCTGTTACTCCTTGGTGGAGCCCTTGATGTGCAATGAGCAGCCACAACTCTGACAACAACATTCTGCACTTCCTCAGTTGCTGCAGCTCAACTCAAAATTCCCTTTCAGAGCCTGCACAAAGCAGGCTGATGTGCCTGAGCAGTGGGTAGGAGAGGCAGTGTTTGTGCAGCTGGGGGAACTGGAGATCTGACAGACTCAGTGATGTGCCCACTGTCACTCGGGAGGGCTCTGCGCACACTGAGAACAGAACTCTGCTCCTCCAGCATGCGCAGCTCACCTGCTCTCAGCACTGCCCCTCAGGCCTCCCCGTGCTCCCTGCCCTGCCTTGCCCACAGTACCACATCCCCATCTTCCTTCTTTCTTTCTAGGAAGAAATTGAAATATGAAAAAAT
The DNA here is from genome assembly GCA_035048045.1 of Chlorospingus semifuscus. NCBI lineage: Eukaryota > Metazoa > Chordata > Aves > Passeriformes > Passerellidae > Chlorospingus > Chlorospingus semifuscus. The sequence continues at coordinate 69,344,812 of JAWWMS010000059.1, read as the reverse complement.
AAAATATATAAATGCTACTTCTTCTATCATAGCTGGTTTGGGGTTCTTTTTTAAACACATCCCTTTCCCAGTATGTTGTTGTTTGGTTTTTTCCCGTTGTATTCTGTGTGTGTGCCCACTTTGTTTTCCAGCTCTATCCAAAATACCCAGGACTGTGTAGCTGGCTGATTGGTGTCTTCTGGGGTCTTTTCTCCTTTGATAAAATGCTGCTGGCTGTTCTGTACCTGCTACTTTATACCCTTCTCCCTCACATATATAGCTACCTATATCGTATGGAAGGGATCAAACAGTTTTGATTTTTCCCAATGATACTGAGAAATGCAATATTTATCACAGGTTACTTGCAGAGAAGAAGAAAGGAGAATCTAAGAGTGTTCCCTTCAGCTGTTTTTCTGTCAAGGCACGGTGTATGTCCCAGTCCACTTGTTTTGCTGTGTGTTAGTTCTGCTCACTACCAGCTGTAATGCAGCAAGACTGATAAAGCTGGTTGCCTATTGGCCATGTGAAGGAGAGAAAACAACCAAAGCTGGTTGTTAGTTATCCCCACTAAAGTGCTAAACAAATCTCCCAGCAGCTAAACTCCCTTCCCTTTTTATTACTTACTGTACCTTGTAAATCAAATATTTATTAACTGCAAACAGCTTTGCTCACTGACTGATCTTGCAAACATGGGACAAATTCACCACAGCCAGCTAGTGGCCAATTGCTTATTCAGGCTGCTAAAGGAAATCAGCCTGGTGGAAAGACAAACTCTGTGATGATTTTCCTTCCCCACTCCCCAGGAACAAACCTCTCACATCACCGCTTTGCCTGCCATATTTACCTTTCGTGAAAACCAGCGCGTCTGAAGGAGGTCGCTGCTACCCTTTTGAAGAGGACTTTATTTTTGTTTCATTGTGTTTATTTTTTGTTGTGCCTGTGTGGGAAATGAAGCTTTGGTGGTTTGAAAAGGCAGGAGCAGGCACAGGCATTGTTTCAATTAGCACATCGGGTCTGTCACCCGGTGAAATGAAAAGATCCTTTAAGCAGCTGCTTCTGTGGCTGCTGTCTGATCATCTCTGGCTTCATGTTAATCTGTGGGGGTCCTCAAGAGTCCGACTGCAGCAAGCTTGAAGCCCTTGGATATTGAGGGATGACAGGATGAGAAGAACAAAACTGAGCTCACACTCGCTTTCTCTTCCTCTGCAAGTGCTGCCGCTAAACTTGAAAGATCTTCGCATCATCCCAGGCTCTGCCTTTGGTTGCTGTAATGAAAGTGATTTGCTGTCCCTTGTCTGATAAATATCCCCTGGAATGACAGCACAGTTGTGCTCTTTCACTGAGAGGGAGGCAGAGAACAAGCAGGAATTGCAGGTGTTTAAGAGAGGCTCTCCAAGGAGCTGCTCAGGGATGCAATTTTCCCTCCCTGCGAGGCCAGGGTCACCCGTTCCAAGCATGTGTGTTGCAGTAAATGCACTCAGCAGGCTGGGTATCAGCACTAAGTCCATTTTCAGTGATTCTTTTGGAGCCTCAGGACCCACACCTTGTGCCCTTAAGTTTTTCTCAGCAACTCCACTCTGATGCTCACCAACCACAGCTGATGATTGCATTGATTTCACCGGTTATTACCAAAAGGACTTCAAATATCATTAATGTTTTGTGTCATTATCTTTGTTCTCTCCCTCTCTTGGACTAATTTGAGGGATTATACAGCAATTCTGTGCTCACAGCAGCACTTTCACCCAGCCAAAAGCACCAGCACCCTGCTCCTGGGTGTGTGTTGTACTCCTCCATCAGGCTTGGGAGGTCCTGCAGCACATTTTCCTGGAGAGCAGCAGGAAGGCATCAGGACTTCTGCAGCCCTTTGGGAAGCACTTTGGGACTTCTGCAGCACTTTGGGAACCTGTGGCTGTGCAGCAAGAGTGGCCTCAGAGCACTGGGAGCCTCCCAGTCAGAGGGACAGGGCTGGGCAGCAGGGAAGGGGCAGCTGCCCCATGGGTCATGTCTGCTGGATTGAGCCCTTTTCTGACCCAGACATGGGGCAACTGAGAGGTGTTTTAAAAGCTTTTATTCTATTTTCAGTCTCATGAGAAGGGTGAGACAATACAGATGTTATAATTCACTCTATCACAATCAGAAGCCAGCTATTTTCTAATTACAATATATTATAGGCATTTCTTGGTCTATCAGCCTTTGCCACACCATGCTGCAAATGTCTAAAGCCAATAATCTAAGATTACCCCTCATGGGTCCTACCACAATGCATCTTCCACAGTTCTATTTCACCAAAGTATGCAGTCTTATTTACAAAACCACCCTTTGAAACTTGTTTCTAGCTCCATTTCTCTCTCAGCAACGTCTGTCCTACTCCATGGCATTTCTAAGTCAGCATTTCTCGTCTCAAAGTTTGCATACAGATGCACACTGTGTGAATCTTCTGTCAGGCTTTGAGAATTCTCTACAAATTCATTTCCCACATCTTCCACCTCATGAGGGCACTTAGAGCACCCTGGTTCACTGCCACAGGAGGACAGGGTCCTTACTGCATGTTCCTGAAGTCACAGGTGAGCAGGACTTCCCAGGCTAGACACATTTTTTTTCCCAAATGCTAAAAATTATAATAATATGTGGCTCTTCTGACCCGGTGAATTATTGCTAATATTTTCCCTTTTTCATTTTTATACCTTTGGATAGTTGAAGATGGATATACTCTGCCTTTAATCACTTTGCCAAGCTGGAAGTATTTATATATTTATTAAAAAAAGGGGAAAATCTACATTTTATATTTGTGACAAGATGCATGAGCATTGCTGAGCAAGAAGCAGCTGCCAGAACCCACAAATCTCTGGGTTAATTTTACATCCACCAAGCAGGGGTGATATATTTTATAAGTGTGCATTAACAAGATGGTCATCAGGGACTGCTCGTTTGGATAATAAAATAGCCACAAAGTCACTGTTGGGTTTTTGTTGGGTTTTTTTCTTTTTAATTCACTTTTAATGTGTATAAACTATTGTCTTGAAAGGTCCCTGAATACAGAGAAAGAGTGGAGTGGGGAAAGGCAAGGAATCCATGGAAAGCTGCTCACAGAGCCATTGCAAACACCCACCCACACTCAGTTACTGGTTAACTGGACAGGATGGTTACTGGTTAATTGGGACAGGATGGTTACTGGTTAACTGGACAGGATGGTCACTGGTTAACTGGGACAGGATGGTCACTGGTTAACTGGGACAGGATGGACCCAGCCTGATGCCAAAGCCCAGAACCTGCCCCATCTGCTGCAGGCTGTTTGCCTTGCCACAGGTACCTGATGGATGAGGATGGGATGGGTGTCATGCTGTGCATAACACAAGCACTAAAAGGTCAAAAATGCTAAATTTGTTGTTTGCCTTTCCTGTCTGACAGTGTTATTCTGCAATTCTGAGCTTTCAGGTCTTTCCATTCAGCCCCAAGACTACTCAGAAAATGTTTTGAGTAGCCTATCTCCAGGCTATTTGGGAAAAAGAAAGGTTTTGAGGAAAATCTTGGACTCCAATGTGTGTCTAGAGCAATCTTATGTCTACAACCCTGGTACACTTACCTAGAAATGTCCTTTCAAAGCTTTGCTCGCTTGCTCCAGACTAGATATGGGAGCATTGTTACCCAAATCTTTCTGCTTGCTATGAAGTGTGCTTTGTCATTTAAAAAAAAAGAAAACAAGAAATAAAAGAAGAAGAAGAAAGAAGAAGAAAGAAGAAGAAGAAAGAAGAAGAAGAAAGAAGAAGGAGAAGGAGAAGAAAGAAAATAACCAGCTCCTTTCTTTGTAATGCATTTCTGGTTAATGGGAATAGGCCCTGTACTGGTACCTTAAGCCAGGTATCAACTCTAGGTTTACTGCACTTCTCACAAGAGTGTTTATTTGCTGGGTGCTGCTTGTTATTCTGAAATTGCATTTTATTCTTTAAGGCTTTCTTCACTTGGTGTGATGGTGTTTTGGGTTTGTTTTTTTTTTTAATTTGCATTAAACTGGTCCTGATTTTCCAAATAGACTCTCTGACAATAGAAGGCACCAAATGCAGGAGCCCATTTACTTTCACAATGTTTTGGGCAAAAGGATTTAGGCTGAAGCAGAGACAACCTAATTTTTGTAGTTTGGAAGTAGCTTTAAACATGAAAAACCATTTGGTTCCTGAATTTTTCAGCCAATCCATTAAGCCTACATGATTCATTCTTTCAAACTCTTCTTTATCTCTGACTGGATTTATTACACAGCCAAGCTATGTCCAGTTTGCACCTGCCTGACCCCAGGGAATTAATCTAATTTTCTGTCTGTAAATAAGGGGGTGCAGTTTCCCTGGAGGCTGGGGGAGAGGGGTGAGCAGACGAGTTCTGAGGGGTCTGTCACCCATGTAAGTGAGGAGAAACACTCTGTCTGGGTGTCAAAACCACATCAAAACCACTAATTGGTTTCTAAGTGCTATTTATTCCTCTTGTCACCAGATTCACTCACACCTCTGGGAGCACAGGCTCCTCAGTCTGACTTGGTGGGGTTCCTTCACACCCTGCCAGGGTCTGGATCACCAAACCCCTCTCCTGCAGGTGCAGGGGGCTTTGTGCCAGCTCTGTGAAGGAATCAGGGCTCCCAGGGCAGTGGGGAGCTTGTGGGGCACTGAGCCTTGCTGTCCTGCACTGGGTATGCTCAATAGAGCTGAGTCCTGCTCACCTCCAGCAAACCTGGGAACATTCATGGTCAGTCAGATGTAGCTCTGAGCAACCTGGTCTGGTTGAAGATGTGCCTAAGGATCCCTTCCAAGCCAAACTGTTGGTTTGGAATGTGTTTCTGTGCTTTCTGGGCCCTTCTTTACCAGGAGGGATTGCCAAGATGGTTTTGGCTGCACGTTCCTGGCCACTTGCAGTAAGTGGGGTTGACCCTGTGCTGGGTTGGGTGGGGAACCCAACCCAAAAAAATAACTCTGGGGCATGGTGGGAAATTGTTGTTTTAAAACAAAATCAGCTCCCAGACATGTCCAGCTGCATGGGATGAGCCAGGAGGTGAGGAGGTGACCACATAGTAACCCTGCTCACTTTCCTCCTCCCAGCCGAGCATCAGGGAAACTTCCTGATCCTCTTTCTCTCTTCATTCCAGAGGCAGCCAGGCTGCTTTCCTCCCACGAGGAGATGGGAGAAGGAGGGGAGGAATGACAACTTTGTGAAAGGAGCACTGTGCCTCTGACAGCTTGCAGATGCACAGGAAACAAGGTTGGCAAAAGGCAGCATTAGGTGTTCCTGCTGCCAGCTAATGGTGTCCAGTCAGGTGGGTTAGCCTAACAGACACACAGTAATGGATTAGCTGTACCAGAGCAAATGCTTTATTGGCAAGTAACCATTTGCAACCTACTGGGCTCTTCCACCCAGAATTTTCCTGCTTCATCTCCTGACAAACCACTGTCCTAGCACCACCTAGTGTCCTGCCTGGCAATTCAGACGTCCTTAACGCGGGAATTCCAGGCCTAAAGAAAAAAGTTCAGGAGGATTTTCTTGTGTTTTATAAGCTAACATGGACTCCTACAGCACCTTCAGAAAAATCTACAGTTGTACCATTTGAAATAATGCTTTTATTTCCAAATCCTGCCATTGCTTAGCATGATCGTCTTCTCTCAAATGTCTGAAATCTCTCTGCATAGGAAAGGGCAGCATTCAAGAACATTTCCTGGCAGGGATGTTGAAATTTTCCTTTTCAGAAGGGATGTCTTGGCTGAATGAATGAGGAGCACAGAGGTATTAAGAAGAGATAACGTGAAAGATGCTGGTTCTCCAATGCCAGTGGCAAGGCAAGACAGTGGTTAAAATTTTGCTGCTTAAAAGCCCTGGATTATTTCCAAGAGGATGGAGAAATGGAGAGCAGAGTGTGCTGCAAAGAACAGCAAAGCGAGACCATGGTGTGCCTGGCAATCCGAGCTGGCATGCAAAGAGGCTGAAATTACTGCAAAGTGTCCCATTTCTCATGAAGTCAGAAGCACGGCAGGAATATTGGCACTCCCCATTCCAGCCTCCAAGCAGCATGTATCATTATAACTTATTGCCAAACTGTGGTTTATTAGCACTACAGAGCCAGGAGTGTGTGTTTGTATCCCTTCTGTCACATTGCATCCACGGGTTAAGCCTCACAGTTTGCAAAGTGGAGCAGACTAATTATCATCCATAAGAAATGACTAAAATCTGACAGTCACATGTCTCCTGGGAAGGACAGCCCAGGGGATGTCAACGAGGAAGGGAGGGAAGAAAAATCACTTTGGGGAAAACTTTCCCAAGTTTTCAGCAGTTCTGGTGGTGTGTTTTCCCCTGGCGTCTCGCAGAAATCCCAGGCTGCAGAGACAATTTTGATGGATGTGTCTCAAGGACTGTGGTGTGTGTGTATCACCACCACCACTGTGTGACTGTCACCACCACCACCACTGTCTGAGTGTCACCACCACTGTCTGTGTGTGGCTGTCACCACCACTGTGTAAGTGTCACCACCACCACCACTGTGTGTGTGTGACTGTCACAACCACCACAGTATGTCACCAACACCACTGTGTGTCACCATTACCGCTGTGGGTGTGGGATTGTCACCACCACCACCAGTGTGTGATTGTCATCACCACTACTGTGTGTCACCACCACCCCTGTGTGAGTGTCCCCACCACCCCTGAGTGTCACCACCTTCACTGTGGCTGTCCCCACCCCTGTGTGAGTGTGGCTGCCTGCTGTGGCCAGCCCCAGCTGCTGACACAAAGGGTCAGCAGAACCATGGAGAGCCCCACTCTGGCCATGGCCCCTGCTCTGGGCACGGCTCCACCTTCTCCAGAGGGCTCTTCCCAAGGTCTCCCTTCCATCCTTGCTGTCCCTTTCCATGGCACAGCTGCAGGAGAGGGGCTGTGCTGCAGGACACACCGGGGCTGTGGTTTGCAGAAAGCTCAGGGGCCCTGTGTCAAACCTGGGCTGCTTTTGACACAGATCAGCAGAATAAATTATTAGAAGAAGCAGAACTAACTCGTGAAAGGGCCCTTTTTTTGATAACAATAGATTTTGGAGAGGGAGAGAGCCACGTGAATAGCATGTGACAAAGAGAGGAGCTCTCTGTCAGGGGTCACCTGAGCCCCCAGCAGCTGCTGAGCACCCCGTGCTTGCTGATGTGAGCACACTCCACCTGAAGCTTGTCACTTCACTAATGACATGATTGCTGAGATTTTGGGTGGGGATTTGTCCTAACAGATGTTTTTCATCACTTACTTTTTTTTTTTTTTTTTAAATTATTCCTGATGCTTTTACCTATCAAATTGCAGACTTCTTCAAAGGAAAAGGAATAGGCAGTTGTCATAACAACAAAGCTCTTCATTACCACAGGAACCTTTGACAGCTTTATTTAAAACATTAAAAAAAATTAAAAGAAGAATCCAACCAATTATTTTTATCAGTCTGATTCATGTTCTTTTTAAACAGATTACAGTGTGTTCTCTAGCAGTTACACTGTGAAGGGAGTATGGCATGAATATTTATGATAATGTAAACTTTGGGAAAAAAAAATTAAAAGTGAGTTTGTTGTCTTTATGAGCTTCCTGTGGCAATAGCTCACCTTGCCTTTTAATTAGAGGATATGATGTGAAATTTAAAGGTGAAATTTTTCTTTTTTCCTCACATATGTAAAGCAAAATACCGAGTTAGTCACCCATGTGTTCCAGAAAATTATGTCTTCCATTTTTCAAGCCAAAAAAAGGATACTAGTATCCTGAAGCTAGAGGAGGAGTGATTTGTTTGTTAAGAGGTGGAGGCCCTTTGTAAAGTTTAGACTCCTGTTTTTAATTCTCAGTTCCCTGAAGCTGAAAGAGAAGAGAATGAAAAACCAAGTATTACTGTCCCATCTTACAGAAGAGGAAGATGCAGGGAGGTGTTGTCCACAGCCCCTCCACTCCCAAGAAATATCCTGTTTATTGGGAAATGGGCAGGGGAAGCAGGAGGCAGATCTGGGGACAGAGCCCTGCCTGCCCACAGGGACCAGGAGCCAAAGACTCCTTGTATTTCTTCACACAAAAGAGGCAAATAGCTCCAGCTTCTTCCTGTTTTAACTTGCACACTCAAATATGAAAGGTGCTTTTCTGGATTTCACATTCTAATTCTTAGTCTGAAATAAAGGCTAAATGCCTTTCATCTGTTCAAGTCATTTATAGCACCCTTAGCAAAAGGATTTTTTCACAGCAAAGTGAAGGATAATAGTGGAATTGTTAAACTCCTACCCTTAAAATAAGCCACATTTGTCCTCAGTTTGAGCAGTGATGTTTCTTGCTGGGCGTAATCAACAACTTAATTCTCTCCCTAAGCCCAGGAAAGAATGAATATCTGCAGAGACCTATCATTCTGTCTCCCATCCATAAAGGAATATAACAAGCAGCTGTTGCATTTATCCTAAGAAGATGATAACTCTAAATTGCCTCATGTCACAGGCACTTCTCCTGCAGATGTCCCCAATTCCTCCATCAAGAGGATGACCATGAAAAGCAGGGAAAATCCCAAATATATAAGGTCAGATTCTTCTCCCAAAATAATAAATTACTTAACCTCAGGTGTGTTGGGACCCTATTTTCTGCCAGTTTGGGGGCAGAGAGGTTTTTATTTACCTTTTAAAACAGGCTGGCCACATAGATCAGGACTTTTCTCCCTGAGCAGAGGGGATGGGGTGCTGTGGGTGTTATTTCCTTATTTCCTTCCTCCTCCACCTACCCACAGGCTGGGTTTGAAGGTTTCCCTGCGAGGGGGAATGTGGCCCTGGCTCTCCCCTTCCACGAGCTGATGTTGGGAGTTATTATTTAATGATGACAACTGCACACACACAAGGCACTGCACTAGGAAACACACACACACCATCTGCCAGATGCCACGATTTAGCTGTGGGTGCACAAGAGAGGAGCCTTGTGAGTATTAACTTTATTCCAGGTCTCCTTGCACAGCACTGCTGAGGGAGGCAGCCAGGGGAAGAGCATTCCTCCATGATATAGTCATTACTGCTTCAGCAAGATGTTAATTTTTACAATAAATAAGCTTAATCTTTTTTATGTAGATCGTTTTGGAAAATAAACAGGCCGTTTTTATGAGCTACTTAGACCCAGGGCTGGGATGGGATTTGTGGTAAGGTGCTGCATACACCACAAATTGTAAGCAATTTTGAGCTCCTGGGGAACTCCTGCAGTTCATTATTTCTTGTGGGTTTTTAAATAACTTATAAGTGCAACGTTTTTGCTTGTTTCAGAGCATTTACAAAGCAGAATCATTTCCTGGAGGAGCTCAGTTCCTGATTACCAAAGAAAGAAGGTGACTGCAATCCATGGGATGAGCTTGTAGTTTTAGCACAGCACCTTTCTCTGATTGCTTCTGGAGAACCTGTATGGAAAACAGGGAGTAGGAAAGCTGCTGTGGGAGAGCCTGACCACTTTACCTGACCATTTTGGAAGCATGAAATCCCTTGGGCTTCAGTGTGGTCTCTTCTGCTAGCCGTGTTTGTATCTTCAGCAGAGGCTAGCAAACAGCAGGAAACTCAGTTCAGGTGTCTTTAACCACAGACCTCACTTTTAGAAAGAAAGCAATAATGCAGCTTTGGACCCCTGAGGATATCACTATCCTGCCTGCCATGGGCTGTGAATAGCAATGTACAAGAGATGTGTGATTCTGATGTGAATTTTTGATTAATGTTTGCTGAAGGAATAATGCAGCTGTTGTGTTGAGGGTAACAGAGATGCTGTCTCTCTCATGAAGCATTAGAGAAAGAAATGATATTACAAGCCAGAGTTAGGCATGTGATATCTAACATGACTAAATCTCAAGAGGGGACTGATTTTGCCTTCTGGCCAGCCCTGAGATGAATTCATTTGTATGACAGCCTCTGTTATGACACTAGATATGATATCATGTCCTGGCCAGAAGGGTTCACAGTTTTGGTGAGATCCTGTGAAGGAGATGAATCATTCCAGCCTGGCTTTCAGAAGACAGATGTGGCAGGTTCAGCTGCTCCTGTTGACCTTGTGGGACACGGCTCAGTCCACTGATCACAGAATCACAGAATGGTTTGGTTTGGGAAGGACCTTAATGTTTATCCAGTTCCAACCCCCTTGCCAAGGGCATGGACACCTTTCAATAGATCAGGTGGCTCAAAAGTCCCATCCAGCCTGGCCTTGGGCACTTCCATGGATGGGACATCCATCCACAGATTCTCTGGGCAACCTTTGCCAGGGCCTCCCACCCTGACAGTGAACTTGTCTTGAGTCTGCCTGGGAACCTGGGTAAGGCTGTGCAGCCTGAGCCTTCATTCCTGTCTTGTAAACAAGCTGATTTCATATTGTCAGGAAATCTCATTTTCTCTTTATCTGTGGAAACGATGCTCAGGCACTGTGGAAAAGGGGATCACATAACCAGGTTGGTTTTAGCTGCATGCAGGCACACGTTGTGTCACTGCATCACAGAGGCATCATCATTTCAGCAGCCACAAGTTTATGTAAAACACTTCCATTCCCCATGGCAGGATGGTTTATTAGCACTGTACTCATCTTCTTGCTATCCACCGAGCCAAGGAGCTGTGTCTCACAATTACAGAAAGGAAAATACAATGTCTAGGCTGGCTTTCCTAGTGCAGCCTAAGGGGATTGCTGTGGCTTTCACCCACACCTAACACATCCTCTGCAGGACAGAGGATCCCAATGACACCAGGCAGCAGCCTTGGTCAGCTCTGGATACAACACCAAAATAACAATTGCTAACAATCCAAGCCATGAACAAAGTGGCAGCAAACTGAAGCTGACCCTAGGGACACACCTGAGTGAACAATGCTCCCTCCACACCCTTGGGCAGAATCACCATGGGGTCTTTAAACTCTTTAAACTGTCAAAGAAACCACTTATTTTAAAACAAAATCAAATTCTAGGCAAAACAGCAAGCACAGGAAAAACATCAGTAGTTACATTTGGTAAGGTAGGCAGAGGTGTTTGAGTGTTTGAGTGCATTTTTTTTCCAAACATGTTTTATAATGTAAATACAACCTGGATGAGAAAGAGAAAAATTGTTTTCATCATGAAAGCAACTGTAATTCCCAATTAAAAAACTGCTAATAAATGTTGGTATTGTTCAGTCTCTGTGGAGGCCACCACAAGCATCACACAGTGTGGAGCCCCCCAAAGCTCTTGTTTGTTTCTAAAGCGATCAGGTCACACCACTCAGTTCCCCCCAATTTATTTAAATCTGTTACTTTATTTCAAGTGCTAATTATCTCTCACAACAAACAGAGCCTTGTCAGCTGCAATTACTGGCATTACAATAGATTATCAACAGAAAAGTGTGTCTTGAAGCAAGAAGTGTTGCCTTGGTTACCAACCCAAAACGCTCCTGGATTGCATCTGTAACCACAATTTCCTGATTGTACCTGAAATATTTCATGAGCTGGGCCCCTCTTTTCCTCCTAAATTAGCGCAGGGCATCACCAGCCAAATTTTACCCTACAGAACCGTGGATTTAAATCACAACAGAGCGAGTTTGGAGCCAATGGCAGCATACCCTGAAGGCAAAGGAAGGGGTTCCATTCTGCATGAGCAGTGGGGGATGCATTTTGTTTCTGTAGTTAGAGTTGGCATCATTCCTGTGCCTTCCCAAACCTTGTGCCTGGCTCCTAAATGAGAGCAGGCCCTTGCCCAGCCAAGAAAAGTGAAGCAGGTGTGTTCCACCAGGCCCTTCTCCTGTGGGCCCTTCTCCCAGCTCTTTCTGTATTTTATCTGTGTAAAATCCATGCAATGTAAAAAAATAGATCACTCCCAAATACCAAATACTCTTGCATGGATTATGTATTTCTTGCTTATGCACCCTCTTTCTCCTATTCTCCTAGCTCAATTCTCTCCTTGGCTTTTCAAAAGAGCTGCCACCTCCACTCACAGCTCTTATGGCATTCCCATATCTGTAAGGGCACTGTGCCACCACTGGGCTGTGCCTTGGTGCTGAGGGAAGGACACACAGGTCTGAGTCCTCTTACAGTGACAAAAGACATGTCTGGATGTGCTGAGTCTCCTTAAGTGCTGTAACACTGCAAAACCCAATTGGCAAAGTGAGGGTGAGCCCAATTTTCCTCTCTTGGGTTCCTCAGAAGGGCTGGATCAGTGGGACTGCTGAGAAAAATAAATCACTGCTGATGGGAATATCACCTTGGAACCAGCCAAAAGCCACTCTGAGGAACATGGTTTTATTTCAGCTCTGGAATCACTGTCTAGAATAAATAAAGAGGCCTTGGGGGCATTCTGCAGATCATTGGGGAGCATGCTGCAGAGTCTCATCTTCACTCACGTTTTTCATCCTCTCCATTTGCACAGCAGGAGCACTGATTTGTACTCACAGCAGAACTGGCTTCTGTTTATCCAAACCCAAATATAAATATTTCCATAAAGATAAAATTTTAATGCAGGGCTTTTATGACAAAGGCTGCTATTTGCAGGCTGCCATTAACAAATCTGTGCTGCTATGCTTTAAGTGGGAAAATGTAGGGCTGATTATAAAATGTTGTAATCAGGTGCAGCTAAGAAGATGGAGACAGAAGGTCCTGTTGGGGATAAAAAAGCAGAGTGAAGGACTAAGGCCAAGCCTAAAAGGGCACAGCCAGTGTCTGGCATGGCAGAACTATCAGAAGAGCATTATGAGTTGCATGATAAGGTTCTCCCCCAAAACAGATTTCCATGAGTTAGCCCAGGGAGAGAATAGGTATCAACACAGCTCCTGCACAGACACATTTTGGCTGCTTCAAAAATTAATTCATTAATTCTAAACAAACAGAAGTTCAAATAAAAATAGTCTGCTTTAAGAGGAAGTGACAAGAGCAGAGGTAAAGCAGCACTGAGAAATGGTAAAGCACCACAGAGAAAAGCCTGGATACCCAGAGAGGGACAAGTCCATTATGCTCTTACTGAAATGAGACTCTCCCCACTTTTCCCAAACTTTGGTATGATGCAGACATCCTTTATGAAAAATCCTTTCCTTAGGATTTTTCCTCCTGAGAAGCTGGGAGGCCTCAGGAACAAAATGT
>JAWWMS010000059.1:69306111-69316500 GCA_035048045.1 Chlorospingus semifuscus | reverse complement strand
ACCAAATGGCACCACCAACTCTGGGGTTTATGAGAACACACAACCAAATGGCACCGCCAACTCTGGGGTTTCTGAGGCCACACAACCAAATGGCACCGCCAACTTTGGGGTTTCTGAGTTTTCTCTGTAGGCTTCCTGACCAGGCACCATGTCAGCCCATGGTGGTTCAATTGCACCCTCCTGTGACAGCTCCCATTCTGGAGAGAAACAGCAATTTTCAGGAAAGGTCCCAACTCCACAGAAAGTGCAATGTGCAAAAGAGGCAATTAATAGATGATAGGGCTTTGCAGAGAATGGAGCACACAGGAGAGACAATTGACTTGCACATTTCAGAGCTGCTCCCTTCCAGAGAGACACCACGGACATCTGATAGTCGCATTAAAACACGGAGCAGTGCGAGTGTAACTTCAACATCACCAAATTATATTTTTAATTTCCCTTTCGAAATGTAGCACTTAAAGTCCTTCAGTGCAATACTTCTCATTTTTTTCTGCTATAAGGTAAGTCAAAGCTTTTATAAGTCTTATAATTACAAGTCTCTATGGTACAGTTTCATTAAAAACTTTCATTAAACAACAGCTGCCCTTGTATATGGTCCTCTAATCAATTTGGTCAAACAGAATGACTTCTAATCAGCTGTTGATAAAAATAGAAGATGAAATTTTAATTCTAATAGATTAACCACAAACTCAAGATAGTCTTCAAAATCCATCTAGTTCTATTCTCCAGTGGATTTAACGACTATTCAGCAACTCATTACTAAATAGAACAAGATGAACATTTTCCAGTTCATTAAAGAAATGTACTATGTATTTTTGCATTGTCCTCATGATTCGTTACAGGGAGTCTTAATTACAAGATAATGGATAATGGTTATTAAATGCAGACTCCAGTAATGAAGCTCTATTCATTTGCGAGCCTCAGAGACTGCAAAGAGGGGAAAATAAAATTACTAGCTTCAAAAGATTAACGGATCAAATTATTATTCAATTTTGAAAATCTCATTCAGACTTCATAGAAACAAGAAGAGATTAAAAACTAGTATTAGTACAAAAGTTGTGCATTTATATATTTATTTTTAAATAATATCTTAAGGCTATTATGAGAATAATCAGCTTTAGATGTGATTATTAGACAAACATACAGCCAATTAAGTAGCATCCTCTAACAATGAAAACAATACATTTTTATTTGCTGAACAAATTCTTTTTATGGCACAAGAGCTTGCCAGCAGGACTGCAGGCAGCCTCTTGCAGAAGACAGAAGACCCACACTAGCACAGAGAGCCACAATGGAAGGTGCTGTTAATGTTTGGATTTCAGCAATGAAAAGGGGCATTTAAAAAATCAAGTGCTGACATAAAAGGCACCTCATTAAGCAAACTTTATGCCAATCTTGTGATAATAAAGGAGATTCACTTAGTCTATTTCTTATTCAAGTTTCCAAAAAGTTGAATAAGAAATAGCTTAAGGAATTTAAACAAGTTTAAGGAATTAAGTTCAGAGGGTGTTTTACCTGGAAATTTACGTGATGATTTAGAAACTTGAGTTTTATCACCCATCTTCTCATCTTCCTGTGAATGGACACACTCAAAAAAATCAAGGCTAAGGCTGAAATACACACTGAATGGCTTTCCCCTTCCTTAGAGTAGACTACATAATTCAATTAAGGATTAAATCCAAGATTTTACAAAATCAGTTATTCAGGGTGGATTTCTAGGCCTGGAAAAGACCATCCTTTCTACTTTTATCTTCCAATGTGAAGCCACAAGAGTACATTTCCTTTAAAGGCAGCAAGTCATGTGAAACTCATTGAAGTAGGGAGATGGGATGAGCTCAGCTGGGTAGAACAGGGTACAGTAACACCAAGGTTGTGGGTTCCACACAAGCAGGCCGTTCACTTCGGAGAAAATCCATTATATTTTTTCTGTTCTAGATACACAGCCCTGTTTATGGTCTCCCAAAAGGTCAGCAAGGCTTCCAGAACTGGCTTGCCCTGTGGCTATCCTGTGCACCTACAGAGATTTCCAGCCCACTGAAGCAGAGCATGAGAAGTGGAGAATCTTATTCAGATGACAGCATCCAGGAAACACACTCTAATTCCATAATTAAGCAATAAGGAATAATAAGCAGTATAGCAACTGTGGAGTAATCACAACCTTTTGGTTGTGAAGTGTTTCAAATGCCCTTGGGGAATGATTATCTCCTGATACCTACAGACTCTGTGTTGCTGCCTTAGTCTTAATAAAGAACAAAGATGTGGCTGGCAGTTTGAAACAATAGTTTAGAGAGAGATGCTTGCAGAGGGACAATTATGCCCTGCTACTCTGTAAGTATTTGCAATGAGCACAAATACATCTTCATTGCTGCAACTGAGTCATAACAATATGCAGTGGCACAGGGAGAACACAAATCCTTCCAGGACTTCCAGGACTGGTGGCAAAAAGTGTCATTCTGCTCAGAGGACCTGCAAACTCACCTGCTGTTTCTGCTGACAAGGCAGCAGTGACAAAATAGTACCCTATCAAATCTGGATGAATTCCCATTAGCAAGCCATCTTTCTATTTTATGAGCACCCAAACTAAGGGTCTCCAGATTCACACACAAATTAGCCTTACTAGGGGTGACCAGGTTAACAACCCTCTGAAAATAAGAGGCAGGGCAAGACATAAAAGGCTAATGTAGCAGCTAATTCTTGTCAGTTGAGTCATCCTTAATTGTCCCACTTACATGTCCTCATCCTTAATTGTCCCACTTACATGTCTTTATCCTGCTCCAGCAGAGAGATAAAATACACTCCCCCTTAGCTTAACTTTGCCATGCAGGAGAAGAGAACACAAAGCTGTGACAACTCACTCTAGCAGCAGCTCAGCAGGTAGATTGAGCTCCATGACAGGAGGCTACACTGCCAGACCACTTGGTTAGGTGCCAATGCATCTTTTCACATGGCTGTGCCTCAGCTGCCATTGAAAAATGCTGGTTTATAACTTGGTCTGTTAAGAACTGCCTGGTTTTTTGCAACTCTTTTTGAAAAAGTGCCTGCACAGAGGAGAAAAAAGTAAAAATCCTATTACAGGAGTCCACGTTTAGTATCTGTTTACAAGGAGGACAACCTTCTGAAAACCCATCCTACCATCCCAGCTTGGTTTCTAAGACTCAGAATGGATGCTCCCTTTCTTGAACAGCACCTCCAGTAAGAGGGGCTCTGCAGGCCAAACGATGCCCTCAGGAACACTTACACATGCACACAAAGGGACAAATTATCAAGTCCATACTTGTGCAAAATTCCCTGCAGATGATGTCTGAAAGAATTCAGCCTTGCTGAATTATGCATGGCTTGCTAATGCACTGTTGCAGCCTCCACCACAGGTCTCCACAGAATACCATTATTAATTAGTATTAGTTTCTTGTGTGTTCATTTAAAATGTTTCTTTAGAAGGTTCAGCAGGAAGAGCCATGCCACCTTCTGTTGCCCAGCTGAACAGCATAGGCACTAGCTATTTTTAGAGAATTCCTTCCAATCCAATCCCTGTGTGGCATGGAGCAAGAGGAGATAAATAATTGACACATGCTACAGGTACAGAGGACAGCTGGAATCCCTGTCAGGGCTGGGAGATGCCAGGGTGCAGGAGTTCAGGCAATTGTGTGCTGCTGGAACAGCCATTCCTCTTCCTCTCCAAAGAGGAAGCAGCAGGAGTGACTTGTTATGGGACAACAAGGAAGTTTAAGGAATTCCTGTATTGTTAAATCTCGTGTTTATTTACCAGGATCCCATTTTTTCTTCTTTAAAAGGGTTTGCCACATCCTGCAGTCAGTATATGACCTACATTAACCTTATTTCTTTTTGCAGATGGCACTACTGGAACTGCTGAAGCAGTTTGCCTAATGACACATGACAAGCCAAAGGCAGAAAGAAGAAACAAATCAAGGAATAAATCAAGGAATTCCAACAACTGATCCTAACCTTACTATCACTGGGAAAAACCAGACCTTTCTCTCAGCTAACCCACTTGCAGTGCTGATTTCCCCTACAAGCCATTCTGTGGGCTATTTTTTGCCACTCAAAATACAAGAGACATCAGTAGAAACCTCCCTCTCTAGCATGGTGCACCCAGGGCAGGAGGCAGTGCTGGTGGCACAGCTCTGGCCCCAAATTCCCAAACCCATCCACTCCTCCAGCAGTTACTGATGAAGAAACACAAAGCTTGGCCTCTCCTTTCAGACTGAATGCAAGCACTCAGCACTGAGCCACATGCTCTGGCTAGGATGGGTGAAAAACCAAAATGCTGTGGGAGAAACTTGATTTAAAAATCTCCCCCTTTAAGCTTCCTTTACCAGCACTGAAATTCATTGCATCATTTCCTTGTTCACACTTAAATTAACCTAAACAATGATAAACTAGCTGAAACTGTGATATAATTAAAACAGCACTGGTCTAGGTCAGCCTTTTTCCCTCTTGGCATTCTTGGTTTTGGATCAATACATCTCAGCCTCTCAAAATGTTGTCCTGCACATGACATATTACAGACTGAGGCTAAACCCCTGATATATCTACCAGTAATAGCACTGCAATTTGGAAGAAAATAATAAATATGCATGATGGCTTAGAATCACAGCTCTACGTGGCATATTGCATTCCATGTTTTAGCAACCACATTTAGCTTTGTGCTTTTTAACGTTGATAACAACTTTGAAACAAATATGTTAACATTAAAGCTCAGGTACATTTACGTATTGTCTATTAACTTGTAACAAAATTACTCAAATTGAAGAAATAGCTGTTTAAAATCAATTTGGAAATACTCCACACTGAATAAAGCAAGTAGAAAATCAGTCTACTTTATCAAGAAGGTGCTATGAATGTTAAAGATTTAAAAAAATCCGCCATCCATAATGCAGCCAAAATCATGACACTTCAATGTCATTTTGAGTGTTTTTCAACACTTGATGTTAAAAGCAGTTTAAGATTCTGTTCCTACGCTAACCCAGAGAAAGGTAGCATTGATTTTTGAGATTTAAAAGTCCATGTCTTAATGCTGCAGTCAGACTCCATCCAGCATGCAGCTCCTTTGTCATGCAGAGGGCAAACAGCAGCACCAGCCCCTCTTCCCCATGTCCCCTACAACAAAGGCAGCTGGCACAGCTGGAGGCTCCACTACCAGGGGGATTTCCAGGATCAGAGGTCTTTTCCTTGAGCAATTGGAAGGGTCAGTGTTTTGGCTTCTGGCTTTGCCTGAAAACCAAAAAGTATAAGGAGCCAGATCTCACCAGACGCATCTGCAACCTGTTTGTTTCCACCTGGATTTTACAAATCAGGTAGAACAGATTTCTTAAGGGCTTCTTGAGGGATGAATATTCCACTTTGGTGACCACGTGATTACCAGGAAATGTGAGGTACTTTTAGCTTATTTTTTATGACACTCGGACACCTTCAACACCAACAAGTTGCAAACACATAGATTTTATCATGGACTTTCTGGATTCTCCAACAAATATCCAAAGGGCCTTAAAACACCCTGGATGGCCTTACCTACACATATAAGGCATCACAATGCTTGCTTTTAAGTCATCAATCTTACTTAAAGCTGCCACTTTCCAGGAAATTTTGCCCCTCAAAGTGCTTCCTTTTTCCTTCTCCACCTTGATAATCTGGCATGCAGCAAAATTCCAAAAGCCCACATGTGCAGGCTGCAGTGTAGAGGAGAACTTCCAGATGTGTTCACTACTGTCAGTAGGGTTGTTCTGCAATGCTTCCAACTCTTCAGGCTGCCTGAATACCAAAAAACCTGCCAGCTCCCTTCAATGAAAAAAACAACCAAAACCCCTGACTGTGCAGCCACACTCCAAGCAGGAGGCACCTCTCTGCTGGCGGCCAGAGAGAGACACTTCTGGTTTTTTAAGAAATCCTTTTTTCCTCCCATTGCATTATTAACAATGCTTACATGGCAAAACTAACAATTTTATTTCAAAGGGATGCTTTATGAAGGTGTGTTGCTGATAAATTCAGTCAGACTTTTCTGGCATAAGCTCATACTGAGCACTACTTGAATGAAGGAAATAAAAAAGACCAGTAAGCACCATCACAAAAGGGGAGCAACTCATAAAAAGGTATTTAATATGCCAGGGATGGTTTTTTCACCTCCCTTTGTCCACAGCCTGTGTGCTGATCTTACCACAGACTGCAATTATGGTGAGCATCTCAAACCAAAAGCATCAACAACCTGATTAAACAACTGCATGGGTGTTGGCTATTTAAAAAAAAAAATATTGAAACCGATAGAGAAATGCTGATTTCACCTGTCCACTGGCAAAACAAAGATGATATTCCCATCTTTGAGTCTATATTTTATATATAAGTTTTACATTTTAAAAAACTTACACTAAATATATATGATAATTTTGAACTTTGGCATTTTTTCTGAAATACTGTGATTCAAAGAAATTGAATATCAAACTCTCTTTGTGCCAGATGTATATATATCCTCATAGGTATTTAGTGGCAAGTTATTAAGTGTCACTATTCATTGAGATAGCACATTTTATATCTTTCTTTGAGGGGAAAAAAAATAAAATAAAGCAAACCCATCTATGTAAAATTTGCAGCAATATTTCAGAGCCCCACTCTGTATCAATATGTCCTGGATTGTAAAATAAGTGTGTATTCTATTTGCCATCTGTCAGAGGTGGGGCAGTTATCTTCTGTTCATTGGGCAGTTTTCTTTATCTCTCCCACAGCCAATCCTCCCTCCAGGAGAACTCTTCTGTTCATGGGCCACTAATTATTAATTATCTTCTGTCCATGGCCTGTGAGTGTCCCTGCAGGGCTGATCCAATTCCAGTATCCCATGGGGAGATGCTCCGCCCAGGGGAGGAGCCAAGCATTCCTACCTGGATCCAATCTGAGGTCTGGGACACCCCAGCAGCCTTTGCCCCCTGCATTCCCAGAGGAGCAGCTTTGTGCTGCCCTGCATTGCCAGAGGGAGCCCAGGCCCATCTGCAGCAGCCCTGGAGCTGCAGAGGAAAACTCCCCCCTTGTGCAGGATCCCTGCTGCAGCAGAACCACAGCTGGCACTGCAGGAGGGCTGAGCCCCCATGGCATGGGGCCGTGCCACCACCCTGACACACAGGGGGGCAGCTCCTATTCTGACTCTGGCAGTGTTGTTTTGTATTATTGCATTTTTATTTTTATATTTTCTTTTAATATTTTTTCCTAATAAAGAGCTGTTATTCCTATTCCCATATCTTTGCCTGAGAGCAAAATGTCAAAATTATAATAATAATTATTGTATAATATATAATATTATTATATAATTTAAAATTATAACACTTCAGAGGGAAGGGGGTTTACATTTTCCATTTCAGGGGAGGCTCCTGCCTTCCTTAGCAGACACCTGTCTGTTCAAACCAAGACATTTGTCCAAACCCAGCAATGAGGAGGTCGCCCCAAAACTGCTCTTAGCCCTACCTCTGTCCTCATGATGGTTTTGATGGCAGCTTCAAACTCCTCAGAGTTGTTGTAGTCAACAGTCCACACGTGGGGTTTCCCAATGAAGTCCTCAGCATATGGGTGTTGGGAGGACACCTGAAACACAGCAGTGCCATCTGGATTTTGCAATCCCTGCTGGAATGGCTGCAGCTTCCTGCTCCCAGCTGGATGGCAGAGAGGAGCAGCAGCCTCACAGACACAGTGGGGTTTAACCCACTGCAATCGGGAATGCTGGAAAATGGTTTACTCTGAATCCAGCTGCTTCCCAGCCTCAGGATGATGTGCTGTAACTCCCACTGGGCTGGGATGCCCCATTCCCAACAGCACAGAATTCCTTTGCCAGCGTGGAATGTCTCCAATCTGTACTACAGGAACAATTTACCCTTGACCTGAGCCATTCTGTGGGTCTGGATGGTAAAAACCCCCAAAGCAGGAAAGGTGTGTGAAGGCACCACATCTCCCAGGTTTGCCAGCTCTAGAAACAAGGCAGGGAGAAAATCCATTGCCACTGAAGGCTGGGAAAGGCTGGGAAAGGCTGGGAAAGGCTGGCACTGGGAGAGAGCAGTGCTGGAAGCTGCATGACCCTGATGCCACAGGCAGCCCACACACTGGTACTCCACAGGTACTGACATACGTGCTTTTCCCTGGGCTGCCCACACAGGTGATTTTTGGGGACCTACCTGTTCTGTTTCAGCCCTGATCTCCTCTGGAAAGGGAAGAGAGAGGTTGCTGAGCAGAGGATGTGTTTTGGGGGCACCATAAAACATTTCAGAAGGGCCTGAGCCCCTGCCAGCTGGAGGAGAAGAGCTGTGTGGTTCATCCCCCTCAGTGCTGTCCTTCCTCATCTCTCTCCTGGCAGATTGATCATCTCTTTCCCCTCCAGCACAGAAACACCCCGAGGCATTTCACAGCCCTCACTCTGGCTCCAGGCTGAGGTACAGCCCCAGCCCTGCCCAAATGGGTGTTAACACCAAATTTGGGGGTGCATGGGGCAGTCAGGGGGGGCAGGAGAGCCCAGCCCAGCTGCCCAATTAACACCAAATTCGGGGGTGCATGGGGCCATCAGGGGGGGCAGGACAGCTCAGTCCAGCTGCACAATTAACACCAAATTTGGGGGTGCATGGGGCAATCAGGGGGGGTAGGACAGCCCAGCCCAGCCCAAATTAACACCAAATTTGGGGGTGTATGGGGCAGTCAGGGCGGACAGGAGAGCCCAGCCCAGCCCAGCTGCACAGCCCCCAGCTCACTCCCCGCTCGGTGAGGGAGCCTTGCACTGCATTATCCACTTTATTAATAATAAAAGAGGCAATTTTCCCAAGCCTTTAACTTTTAAAGAGTTCCTGCTCTACTTAGATTGAATTCCCAGCGCTGGGCAAGCCTGGGAGGGATTTCATAGCCCTGGCACACTGCGCAGGTGCTGGTGTCCCTCTGGGGGGACAAAGGGATGAGCAGGGACCATTGCCCTGGGCTGGGAGCAGGGTGTGGGGACCTGTGGGTCTGGGCTGGTGGGGAAGGGGCTGGGGGTCTGCAGAAGGCTCCTGCACAACCTTCTCCTTGGAAACCCCAAACTTACAGCAGAGCCCCTTCTACCCAAGGCAAATCCCCAAATAGGAACCCCATCTGCAGACATGCACAGAGGAAATCTTGCTCCAAAAAAAGTAACCTCAGCCTGGCAGCTGCTCTTCCCCAGGCTGGCCCAAGGCCTGGTGCCAAGGGGGTGGCTCCATGCAGCCCCCACATCACACTTGTGTTATAGATATATGTTATAATATTGGCTTTTTGCAAATATTAAAATGGATTCTATATGTGCAGGGCTAAAGTAACTTTGCTATGAAGATACAGATTTATTTCTGTTGTTAACTGAAACTTAGAAATAGCTGATATAGATATGCTTGTGTTAAAATGCTTGCTTGGATGGGATAATATCCAAGGAATATATGATGAGGACCCTGCTACTGATATGCCAACTATCAATGCTTGCCATTGGTAGAAAGTAAGGCCCAAAACTGAAGGTGATGAAAAGAATGGACTAAAACCACAGCCAAGGAATATGCATGCTCTAAAAAGGCAGATCTGAGGTGGAGCTATGCTAAACAATTCTGGAAATATGTAAACTAGTTTTGGGGAAAAGTTTACTATTATATTTATATTTGTATTCATAATTTTAATATTTACTATTAGTAAATATAAAACAATATAAATATAATAGTAAATATTACCTACTAGAAATAGAAATATAAATAGGAATAGAAATAATTTGCAAACACCCTTTATAGACCATTTCTATTGCATTAGCCTGCGACATATTCATAAACAATAGAAATACAATAGTAAATATAAAGTAACATAAATACATTATATTTATACAATACAAATATAATAGTAAATATAAAACAATATAAATATATTCTATTTATATTGTTTATGCATATGTCACAGGCTAATGCAATAGAAATGGTCTATAAAAGGTGTTTCCAAATTAGCAGGTGTGCTCTTGGCTGAATGCAAAGAGGCACCTGGCGGTAAATCCTTGCTTTATTGTCTTTGTCTTCTACTGTCCTTTATTAAACTTTCTAAATGTTTACAGCAGAGTGAACTGTTGCATTGTGATTTCAGGGTTTACCTCAGAACCTGGCCCCTCCTCTGATAATTCCCCTCCCAGGTGTGTCAGTCACCTCTCTTTTCCCCTCCCAACACTGTCTGTCCATCCTGGAATTCCAGAAGGGCATCGAGTGATTGGCAGATTCACAGGATGCCCTCTACCCCTGGGGGGCATTGAGCCATCCAGGTGTCCTTTGTCCCTTTGTCCCTCCCCTCCTGTCCCTGCTTGGTGGCTCCCTACCCCTTCCCTGCCCCTCTCCCCGGGGTTCAAAGGAGCAGCAACCACGGGCTCAGGGAGTTCTG
>JAWWMS010000059.1:69279852-69306011 GCA_035048045.1 Chlorospingus semifuscus | reverse complement strand
CAGAGCCACAGCTGGCACTGCAGGAGGGCTGAGCCCCCATGGCATGGGGCTGGGACACCGCCCTGACACACAGGGGGGCAGCTCCTATTCTGACTCTGGCAGTAGGTTTTTTTGTTTGTACTATTGCATTCGTATTTTTAGTTTACCTAGTAAAGAACTCTTATTCCTATTCCCCTATCTTTGCCTGAGAACCTTTTAATTTCGAAATGATAATAATTCAGAGGGAGGAGGATTCTCATTTTCCATTTCAGGGGAGGTTCCTGCCTTCAAACACCTGTCTTTTCAAACCAAGACAGAATGACTTCTTCACTCAGGTGTTCAGAAACAGAGGTGGTCAAGCAGAACATCCCCTGTGCTGTGCTGAGTTGCCACGTGCCAAACTGCAGAGGCAGGGACGGTGTCAGCGTCACAACCACCCCACCTGCACCTTTCCTTCTGGCATGAACAGCAAAAAAAGCCAGGAGGAATTCTGTGTTCAGCATTTCCCAACATCAAATCACACACAAAGGTGTCTGATAAGTATTTACATTGGAAGATGCTGTTCTGGGATGAAGTACAGCAGTGTTACACATCCCTTATCTATGAACTAAGCACTGTATTCACTGCCATGAGGGCTTTAAGGCCCCCAGACATTAGCCCAAAGCAAAACCACATTGTCTCCATTTAATTACCTATCTTTTCATACTTACTGTGATCCAAATGACTGAGTTAAACAAAATGGTTGCTAGTAACAGGAGACCATTGATAACCAGCAAGCTGAGGTGGGTGTACGTGCACAGAGTTCAAAAGAAAATGATGCTGCTGCTTGCTGTTTACTTCTCCAGCATGAATTTATAAAGCGAATTAGCAAGAATTAAAAGGATTAAAGTCCCAGGAACCAATGAAGTCAAAGAGAAATAGAAAATGGATTCACTCCTAAAAAGATAAAATTATTTAACAACTTATTAAAACAGTTCATCACTGTAATTAAAATCCAAGTGCCTAGAAAAAAGTGCCACAAGAAAGGTAATTATTTATGAGGAGACTTTAAAAAGCCATTCACAATGAATTTGGGAGAGAATCAGCCTGAAAGAGTTGGTAGTAAAAGGAAATTGTTTGTTTATTCATAAAACTTATTTTGGTCTAGCCTACCACTAAGAATCCCTAACATCTGCTCAATGGCAGCTGTAAGTAACATTAGGAACACTCAGCCAATTTATATCTTTCCTTTTTATTAAAAAGTAAACAGGTCTTTTTAAATTATTCACTAGTAAATTAACATAAAAATCAGTGCTGTAGCTAACCACATTTTGTGGAAAGGCATCTACAAGCTTTGCCTGATCGTGATGATCTCAATCTTTCTACATTTCACTGACTACTTTACTCTTTATGTGGTGTCCCACCTAATTTAGCAAATGAAAGTGTAGAAAACTTACAAGCCATACAGGAGTCACTGCCATGAATAACACAAAATGCATCACTGATACCTCAAAAGCCATATTAGTTGCCTCCCTCTGACTTTAACTGATTCTGTTCTTATCTTTCCTTTGAGTTTTGCTGAACAAAAATTCCCCTCAAATAATCTCAGATCTCTCCTGCTTCTTTCATGAACAAGGCATTCATTAAACAGGAAGCAGCAAAAAAATACAGTGGTGTTACTGATTAATAATTATTTGTTCTTATCTGCAGCACTTCTGTGCTTAGATGACAAAGTGCTCTGCGTGTTCCCATGTTTGACTCCAAAACTGAGCTCTTAAGACAGTAAAAAAGGCATAGGAACACTCTAAACCTAAAAGCTTCTCTTTACCGCTCACTAATTTTTTTTTACTCAATCTCTTCAACATTTTAGAAGAAAAATATATTAATTTCTTCTTGAGTTTCTCTCCCAGCTCCAGTTCTCACTTCATAATAGAAGCAAGTGCCTGCAAATTAACTCACCAAGACATTGTTGAAGGACATGGAGTAGCTCTGCTTGTTTTACTAGGATCTTTTTGGTTTACTTCTAGGGAAAAAATAAGAATTTCTGCAGTGCTCTCTGGAGACACTGAGTTTAAAGCTGAGCTGTAATTCTACCCAGGCACTGGAAATGACATTACAATAGCACAGGGTCCACCCAGCTGAAGCTCCTGGGGAATTCTGCCTTGAAGCTGCAACTGGAGAGCTGCTGAGAAGCTGGATGTGCTGAGATCCAGAGCAGCTGCAAACACAGTGCCTGATTACAACATAGACCTAATTAGTTAGCTACCAACAGCATGTCTATGGTGTCAGGGTAGCAGGGAACCAGCTGAGAAATGCCACCCCTCCTCTTGCTGGGGACTAGGATTCCTAAGAAACACGGCACCCCTCTCCATCATATCCCAACAAGCTGCTTCCACAGCCTGGGGTCAGCTCTGTTCCAAAGCTCCATTTATGAGGAAGGCTTTGTGCTTTGTGAGTTCTCCACAAATTCACTGTCCAGGACTAGTGGGAAAGAGGCTTTTGAAGATACATTGCTCACAATTTTGTATTCCATAACTGAAGTTCAGCGTGATGCATGGAATGTGGAGCATCATGCCTTGTTTCCTTTTTGGTCCATTACAGATGAATCAAAAGTGACCAACTACAAGATTTCACTCCTGAGATGTTTGGGATAGCTGGTAAATTGGACATTGGACTGGCAGCATGACTGCAAAGGTGATGGAAAGAAGATGTGATACTCAAGAAGAGCTCCCAGTATCACCAAGGAGGAATCTTTTCTACATCTTAGATTTAGAACTCAACTTTAGGAGGAATGAGCTGCAGTTGTACACTGCAGAGAAATCACTTTATAGCCCAAATAGCTAGCAGGAAAGAAACATCAAAGGTACAAAAGACAATCAGATGGCAGATCCCTGTTGACTTGCCATGAAGACTGTGGCCTTTGCTGTCAATTCAGTCTTTGAAAAATTCTCTCAGAAGGACTGCTACAGACACCTCTGGGAAAGCTATTGTCTTTAGTAACTAAAATACAGGCAGAAATCTTAAATTGTCTTATCTGAGAGACACTGAAATTTAAAACTACAATTTCTGAAAAGGAATTGGAAAAAAAAACAAAAAAACATCAACAACAAAACCAAATCAGGAACATTTCCCAGGGGATGAAATTCCCAAGTATAGTGTCAAAGAAGGGAATATATTATTTTTTTTTCCATTTTTCACAATCTGAGCTGTAACCAGAGGACATTAGGACATGATTTGTTAAAAGCTCATGCATGTCTTTATATTGATATCACTGTGTTTTAACATGCAGCTTTAACATTCAGGTAAGGAAAAAAATCCATGCCCTCCTTATGAGAAACTTGGTTTTGTGCCACTTTTATGGCTCAAGTGGTTTTTCACTTCTGTTTGTGCTCATCTCTTGTTATGTCTCTTTGTTTTTCCCTGTGTCCTTATGATTAAATGATATATTCAAGTGAGTATATATCCATAGTTTTTTAAAATAACCTAATGATGTTCAAGAGCACATATTCCTGATGTATTTTTCCACTCAACACATTTCTCTTCACAAGTCTAAATCCACATTGCTGCTGCCATGAGCATATGTCTTCAAATTAGGGAGAACCACTAGGCCTTGATACCTTAAAAAACAACAACAAAAAATCCAGAACCTACAACCCTAAAATCATGCTTAGTGTATTTCCACATCTATATTAGGTTTCTGTTAAGGAACTAGATTTTCTAACATGTAGTGCTCCTACATGAAATCTCTTTTAATATTTCATAAGCCAATTTTATATAATTGATAGGTACAGTAAATTAAATATTTATTTCTATTTTTCACTGGTTTAGTAGAATTTAACACCTGCTACTGACAGAATAAAAAAACCTAACGTGAAATATCAAAGAAATAAATAGTACCCAGTACATCTATTGATTTTACATAATATTTCCATGTTTTAAAATTGCATTCTCTCAAACCACTACCTTCAATAGTGGAGCTTCACAGATGCAAAGTTTTTTGCCAGGAAGCCCTCTTATTTTGCCGGCATGTTTGACTGGAGCTATTCACTGTGCAACAATTTCTGAGTCTGAGGTGATATGAAACTTCAGAAGTTTTACCTCTAATCCTAACAAGTTATTTAACATAGAAACAAGGTTTCATTCATGGGGAAAATTAACCCAACAGGGGTGCTTTCTCACCTCTCTGCATCAGTTGTTATAAATTGAAAGTATACCATTTAGATATTCCTTAATTAACGTGTTTTGGAAAAGATCTTGAATATCAGCAAAGGTAAAGTGCTATGCAGGCACTGAGGATAATTTGCTAATAGAAAGTTCACCCCTCTCAACAGTGTGTTATTCTGTCTGTAGCTGCTATTTCACAAACAAGGAGTGAAGGACAAAGAACAGCCCCTTTCCTAAAGGTCAGGAAGCAACAATCAGAGTTCAAACCCTTGTCCTGAGAAGGACAAGCCTGGGGTTTCTCAGGAGAAACAGAACAAGTCATTCTGCAACCTCAAACCCATCTTCTGGCTTCCTGAGTTGGTGCTCTTCTGGTGAGAAGTGCTTGGAAATAGCATTGTTTCCATTTGTAAGGGGAGATGGTGGAGGGAGAAACTCAGGTGGTGGTGTGGGTAACACAAAATCAAACAAAAAGGTACAGAGCTGACAAGTTTTACACTGTTTTACACTGGTATTTCTTCTTGGACTGCATTGGAGGGTATATATTCTTATTTTCTGATTACAGGAGAATACCGTTAATAGAACAGACTTTGCACAAAATTAGCAGAGTTGCCAGGCATCCTGCTCTGACAAATATGAATGGCCCCAAATAAAGATCTCCCCTCAGATATGTCTGTGTAGGCAGGCACACAGCTCAGTAAGCACATAAATAAATGCATAACAAAATGTGCCATTGCATGCACGTCTGGGTTTTTAACAAACTGCAAACAAATGAGGCTTCACTGTATGCACTCTAACTCTGTTCTCACTTCACAGACTCTTTGCATCTTTATTTTTCCCCCAACATCTCTGTTTCTCTCAAGTGTTACTTCTGTCCTCTACTTACCCATGCAGGGTTCTGTTGACTCAACTGGAAAGACTTTTCATGAGAGCCTGCCCTAGCCTGTCTCAACCACTTTCCATCATTCCTTCACTTCTGATTCCCTGCACACATATTCCTGAGTTCCAGACAGATTTTTAAGTCTCATTTCACATTCCTTCAAGGTCTGCTTTACTCAAGCCCCACGATTTTATTTTTTTTTCTTTTTTGCTACTAGTCTTTGTATGGCCTCTCATCAGCAATTCAAACCTGAGGATATTGTGATTGCATTGTTGGAACTTTTCAACTCCAAGCTTATCTATCACGCCTACATTATTTCTAGTGATTAGCTGCAGTATCACTGTTAAGCTTGTAGGCAATTACCTCATTTAAGGCAGCATCCTTGTAGTGCCTCACTGAACATGCTGTTATCAGCATTTTCATACTGCTGGCTTTTTTTTATTTCTCCCCATTCTGTACCAGAACAAATGAAGTCACTTGTTTCTGTTCCAACCTCTTTAAGGCTGATTGTATTTAAAGATACTCCATCTTTTGATCTTACACTTAATTCAAAAACTTTGTTAGTCCATGATATCATTCAAAACTTTGAGACAGACTGCCACGCTGCATCTTGGTTTTCCACAGTGTGTTTTGAGCTTATTCTTTGCACTAAACTTCCAGTGATGTTAACTAGAGCACAACAATGCTGTCGTGATGTTGAAGATGCAGAACAACCACAAACTATGCAGAATGCTGCTGCAGACAGGGAAATGATCAACTCCCAGTATAATTCCAGTATAATTAATAATTCATTAAATATAAGCAATAATCACTGTCCTGATAACCCTCTTTAAGCAGCCAACTGCAACCACCTCTACACTCAGACAGTGGCCAAGAAATCCTCAGTCACCAGTCAGTGCCAAATACTCTTCCCACACACTCCTGAGAGTAAGGACTCCCTGACCTGCCCCCAGCCCCATACTGGACCTCCAGCCCAGAGCTGAACATCATTTTCCACCCTGGAGAGCATTCAGAGACAGATCACAACCATAGAAAGGAGCTATTTCTGATTTCTGATGGATGTTTTACAGGTAGAATGTGGCCTTTACAGACACACCATAAACCCAACACGGTTGTATTTCAGACAAGTAAAACAAGACACAAAGTGAAATGTTGTTTATGTGTTACCAAGCCTCCTCCCTTGCTTTGCCTTTCATTTGCAAATCCTCTGAGCTCTAAAAACTGGCTTGGTATCAAATTACAGCTGAAGTTATAGACACATAATTCCATCAACACATAATACAACAAACATGCTACTGAGGGGGGACACTTGATTTTTATATTGAGCATGAGACTTAAAGGCAGAAACTCACAACTGATCTCAGTTTGACTTTTGCTTTGTCTGTTATTATCTTTGTCTCATATTTCACTTTTTTTTTTTAAATTACTTTACTCTCTGTCCCCAAAGCAGAGTCAAAAAGGCACTCAGTTTTCTTGAGAAGCTCATGCACTCAAATCACCACCAGGACTTGAAGAAGCACAAGAGACGGCAGTGGAGGCCATAAACCCAAAATTTCCTGATGCAGTGCTAGGGGTTTGTCTCTTTCCAAAATCGAGGTGCTCCCTTGGCAGTGGGACAGAGGCACTGCTGTGCAGAGCTCCGTGCCCCCCTGCCCTGCTCAGCTCTGCTCAGGTTATTCTTGCCAGGTGAGTCACTGGCCTTAGAGGCATGTCAGCCTCCTTCACCCAGAATAGCTTCTTAAATATTCCAGAAGAATTTATGGCCTGTCAGTCAAGTTGGTAAAGGCATGGTTAAAAGAATTTAAGACACTATGGGCCTCCTCCCTCCCATTCTGATGTCTTTCCTCTTGTGGACTTTACTAGAGAAGAAAAAGTAGCCATGGAGAATTATTTCAGAGAAAAGAGGAGTCAGGAGCCACCAGCTTACATAGAGGAAAATTATATATCATATACTAGTTTATATAAAATTAAATATTTTATATTTATGCTTATTTATTTACTTATTTACTTATTTTATATTTCTATATTTATATATAACTTTAATTATAATATATTAATTATATATACTATATAGTTAAATTATACATTATATTGTATATTCCTATATGTTATATATTATATTATATATAGTATATTATATAATATATAATTAACATATAGCATATATATTTTATAATATATAATATATTTAATCTATAATATAATATATGAGACATGATAATAATAAATAATAATCGTAAATTTTCTATATTATTAATTATTGTTACTATAATATTAATAATGAATGGTACTGTAAGTATTATGTATTAGATTATATTTTATATATTGTTATATAAATTATATTATATTTTATATATTATACTCCTGGTAGTTTTGTGCTTCAGGACCCTGGTGAATGTGTGCATGCTCAGCAAGGCACTGCAAACCTCTGTAACCCCAGGATTTGGTGCTCCCCACATGCCAGGCTCGCATCATGGACAGTGAAGCAAGATCAGTTTGAGGACTGCACATCCCCAGTTGACCAGATACAACTGCATGCAAAGCAAGGCTGTGAACCAGATTACTCCTAAAGCATTGCAAACCAATCAAACCCTCACAGCAAACTAGTTAACCCTTTTCTAGAATAATTTTCAACTGGAATTCTTTGAAAACTCAGCTCACAATGACACATGAGAAGCACTTCCAACAGCACAGCTGAAGGAACTTTATTTTGCTGTAAAGGACAGGAGGAACTGGACAGAGGCAGCAAGAACTTCTAAAGCCACTTTTTCAGTTGAATCCACCATACTGAGGATTCACTTTCTCCCCAAAATGATACAAAGATACAAATAAAACAAAATTCAACTGGAATTCGAGGCTCTCAGCAGTTCTGACAAGTTAGAGTTCTGAAAGCCTGGCCCTCAATGGATGCATGTAGAGTGCAAATAAATTCTTATTTTTATGCCTACCCACAAAGAAAGAGCAAAAGACTGAAATAAGGAAATTACTGGATATATTCAGATGGATAAGTATCTTGTAAAATGAATAACTAGGCAAGGAAAATCATTAACAATAGAGCCATCTGCTGTATTTCAAAAAAACTACACCAGCAAAATTCTGAAAATGGTAAAATGCTTTACAAGCTGAATTTCTCACTACTTAGTGTTACAAAAAGTGATCACAATGATTAGTGCATCAGTTTAAATCAGAGAAAATGTGTATTTCTTACACCTCTTCTAATTAAAAGCAATATTCAGTGGCATAATACTGATCCTCTGTGTCTAATGATGCTAACTGGCATTGTAGGTGGGCTTGTTAGAAGCCTGAAATGCTCTCCATTCCACTGGAATCAGAGAAGCACAGAACTGTGTATGGTAACAGTGAGGTCAGCAGCAAGCTGAATATTTGTTTAAATACTGACAACACACTTGATTATGTTTTTCTTGCTTTAATGTAAGAATTTCAAGTCTGAAGGAAGAAAAAAGGAGGAAAAAAATTAACATAAAAAATGAGGGGAAGTTTAGAAGACAGACAAAGATATACTAAGAACCCAAGTGGTTCTCAGTATATCTTTACACTTCTAGAAATAAACTGGAGGAGCCCACCTCCAAGCACAGTGGGAAAAGCAAGTGCCTGAGAGCCAATTCCCAACTTTGCATCTCCAACATAAAAACACAGAACTATAATCCTGGTTCAGCTAGGAAAAGTTGTACCAAAGCTGCAGAGAGAGAATGTAGTGCTGAAAATCTGGGATCAAATGGGTGCTAAGCTAAGCAAAAATGTAATAAAGTATGCACAGCCCCTGGGGCTCTGTCCTGTTCTGGGGGGTTGGTTTCCTGAGCTGTCCTCTCAGAGGTGGTCAGAAGTGATCACAAACCAAAACTGAGAGCTTTTGGCATGAATCTTCACTGGGAAGTTCCCCTTGCATTTAAAACAAGCTTGTGAGCCACTTACCTACATCCTATCTGCAGGTCACCACAGCTGCCTCCAGAAGTGTGTCTGCCCCAAATGCCTTTATTAAATATTCTGATCAGATGTTTGACAACAAATTTTACTTGTTCCTACAACCCTTCCCATTCTGCAGTTCCTTATTTAACATTTCATGTAGTTTTTGGTAGGTGACACAAAACAAGTGACACTTCATTACTCCACCTGCAGCTGCAGTAATTGCCACACAAATTTTTTCCACCATCGACAAAACCAAACTTCCACGACCGGAATTTTTTAAGCCTCATAAATAATATAGCAAAGACATTCTTAGCTTAAAAGGAGAACCAAGGGTATTTACCTGCCATCATAGCTATCATACTGGCTTTGTAGACATTGGCAAAGGAGCCCAGTTCACCTGTGGCCAAGATTGTTTTCATGTGAGCTTCTCCACAGGCTGCACGGCACAGACGGATCTCCTCGTACAGACCTGGGGATGAAAGCACGTGGGAATGATCAAAGTTGCCTGAGAGGTGTTTTCAAGTATGGCTGTAATTTCCACTTCTGGATTAATTTCCAATCTTATAATTAGCCGTAGCACTCAGGAACTTAAGTTTTGTAAGTTCAATAAATTACATGACTGGAGGTAATTAACAACGCTGTACAATTTCAGACTTTACTTAATAGCTATTAATGTCTGTTCCTTCAAAATACAAATGTGCTAAATACCCATGAATACATCAGCAGTAAAAAATGCTGTGATAGTAAAGATTGATCTTAAACCAGCCTTCCCAGCAATAAATATGGTAGTACATTGAATCAGTACTCAGATAGCTGTGTTTTCCTCTGCACCTGGCCAGTGAAACTCTTCCTTTTATCCTTCCTGGTAAAATTCAGCAGTGCTCCCACAAAAGTTTACACAGAGGGAGGCTAAAAGAGCCAGAAAATAATGAACCATTGCTATCAGAATTTGGCTGCTTGGGATGTTTACGATTGCTCCAATGTGGAGAAAAAAAGCAGCTCTTACAGTGCACAGTCACCATTCTGGATTTTGAATTTAAAAAAAAAAAATAAGATGTAAAATAAACAAACAGGATGCTTTGCAAGATGGTCCTTTTGACAAACTGTACTCAATCTTCAATCACATAATCAAAAAGTTCTTTGACAGAAGGCTAAAATACACCTTTAAATAGGTCTTGCTAAAACAGTCCAGGCTAAAAAGACTTTTGTTTTTTTCAGCAATATCAGACTTCTTTTCCCCTCAGCCCTTAAGTGAGACCTGGAAGCGTGGGGCAGGGCTTGGCAGCTGTGGCAGGGCCCTCATCCCACTGCTGCCATGGGCACACCAGGGTGTCCAGGGCTGGAATTGCTGGGCTGACCTTCTGAGACATGCCGCACACATTAGCAGACAACTGGCTGATGCACTTAGCAAGTCCCTTTATAGACACCAGGCTTCACCTTGTTTCTCACTGTGTACCAAAGGTGTGAATTAATCAGAACTAGCATGCAGTCTAACATGTTTTATTGATCAATTGGTGATGCTCCAGAAACCTACATCAAATCGAGGCTCAAAAAGGAAACACAAAGGACCTGCGCTATTTTTTTTTTTTTTTGTGCATTTAATAACCCTGCTCATATTAAATCCAAATGAAATCTCTTTTTGTGGAGCAACTCTTTTCCTGAAGCTTTTGAAAACCCAGAGAAAGCAGCTTTCTTCTTCTTCTAGCTTCGGTGACAAGAGGAAAAAGTTTTCCCTACCTTCGAGATACGCCACCAGAAATGTCAAAACAAAATCAACAAAACGTACATTTAGGTTGGATTCCATGATAAGAAATTCCATCCTCACAGCTGTTGCTCCCTGGCAGTGCAGCTCCAGCAGCCCCCCTTGCAGCTGGAAGGTGCTTTTACATGCAATTAGCGTCAGGCTGGTTGGAGCAGCCTCGCTGCCTGCCAGCACTCATCATCCCACGGCCAGGAACGCTCAGGATCCTCAATCACCCATGTCTGGCAGCTTAGCTGGGGTGGAGGAAAAGCGGGCACACCTCAGTGGGGCAGGTGTGTGGGTAAGAAATGCTGTTCTTTATTCAGAGAGCAATTATTGCAGACGGCAGCTGATGCTCAAGGGGCATTTTCAATAAAAGTACAGAGAGAAATGCAACTACATTTGGGGCAGAGCACCCCAGTCCCAGTGCAAGATGGAACTGCTTTGATACAGAACAAATGTAAAAACTCCTGCTCCTTTCAAAAATAAAAGGAGAAGTTTCACTACTCAGTCATATTTAAACCAAGGCACAAATAACGGGATTATCCTGAAAATCTTGGGCAAATGTCTAAATGCCTAGTCAGTCCCACTTCAAAATGTACTCAGTGTTTCAAGGAGTGCTGGGCTTCCTGTGGGACAGCCTGAGCTGCCAAAAAGTCCAGCACTTAAGGACTCAGTTCCACCAGGCTGAACAGCAGCAGGATCAAAGCTGGGTGCTACAAATGCAGGAATATCTGTGAGCTGTGCAGAACACCAGCATACACAGC
This sequence comes from Chlorospingus semifuscus, assembly GCA_035048045.1. Classification (NCBI taxonomy): domain Eukaryota; kingdom Metazoa; phylum Chordata; class Aves; order Passeriformes; family Passerellidae; genus Chlorospingus; species Chlorospingus semifuscus. Next base: position 69,294,577 of record JAWWMS010000059.1, on the reverse strand, counting down.
ATCTCTGTTAGCAGCAGTGGCACAAAGATTTTGGTCAAAAAACTCTGTCACAGGAAACCCTGCAGGCGTATTTTCAACTAATGAGCCAAGAATCCCATGGAGAGGTTGCAAGAGAATTTATTTTTGACTCCTAAAAACAAGGAAAAAGAAAAAGCTCTCAAAGAAAATGGCCAGTACTCTCCAACCAATATTATCCATTCTAAAAGCAGACTAAATCTTAAGCCAGGAAAGAAAAAAAACCTAAAAAAGCAAAAGAGCCACTAAACCCCAAACCAATAAACCCACAAAAAAACCCCAAAGCAAGCCAGCCTATATAGAATATACCTGGAGGCAGCTGCTCACAAATACAGTGTGCAGTAGCTCTACTGACCCAACTGTTAAAATGGATGTGACAAAAGAACTCCTCTACTTTGCACCACTTGAGATACCTGACAGTTTTCATGAACTTTACATCTGCTTTTACTAGATGCATTTATAGTAGTCAGAAAAAATCCTATCTTGTAGGGGGAAAAAATGCTTTCGTAGCTGTGGTTTTAATTCCACTGTTACAAAACACAAGAGTTGTAAGTGTCCTTGTCATTTTCCTAACACTGTGAATATTTAGTACATTATATTGAATTTTAGCAGCTATTAAATACAGCAGAGAACACGTTCCTTCCATGTACATTTCCCAAGCAAACATCCCTGATAATTTCTGCTGGCTGTAATCTGCACTAGGTTGTGTAGATGGTCTGTTACTTTGGTGTAATACATTAGTCCTAAAAATCACAAAATAAAGGGGATAATCCAGATATCTAACAAAGAAAAAAACCCACACTGCTTATTTTTTGTGGAATAGCTCTTCTCCAAAAATGCAGTAATAAGAAAATTTTTCTTTAAAAAAATTCAATTTTTTTGGTGTTTTTATCTAGTCAGCGACAACGAATAGAAACTGAGATGAGAAGATGTTTTGATTTTTGTTAGCCCAAAAGATCAAGGTGATTGTGATGGGCTGGAAACTGGAAAATGAGCTGGAGCCCCTTGTGTCTGGCATGTTAATGGCAGGTTTGTTAACAAAATGACAAGCACGAGGCTATCAGCACAACACAACCCCCTCAAATATGTGCAACTCCAGGGATTCACATTCTGGAAACAGAGCTGGGCTTCAGGAGCCCGAGCTGCTGCTGCTGCCAGCACCAGACAGAAACTGTGCAGTGTCACTGCCACATTTTCTGGAAAATCCCTTCACCAGGATTCCTTCTCCTGGGAAGCTGAGAAGCCTCAGAGAAAAAGGAAAACAATATTATCTCATTTGTTTCTTCTGTGTTTTGCTGCTTTGGAATGTGGCTGGAGATTGTTTATCCAACATGTGAATTGTTGTAATTTAATGACCAATCACAGTCAGGCTGTGTCAGACTCAGGAGAGAGTCACAAGTTTTTGATTACTATCTTATTAAACCTTCTGTAAGTATCCTTTCTCTATTCTTTAGTATAGTTTTAGTATAGCATAATATAATATATAACATAGTATATAGTATATAGTATGTAGTATAGTATAGTATAATATAGTATAATATAATATAGTATAATATAATATAGTATGGTATAATATAATATAGTATAGTATAATATAGTATGGTATAATATAATATAATATTATATAATATAATATGATATAATATAATATAATATCATATCATATCATATCATATCATATCATAGCCTTCTAAGAACATGGAGTCAGAGTCTCAATTCCTCCTCCATCCTGGGAACCCAGTAAATACCACAGGGCAGTCTGCACATCCAGAAATGGTAAATCCAGCTACAACCCTCCTGAACAACATGGGGAGGCTTCTCCAAGGCTCTGGAGCAGGGAGTGTGCTCTGCCTGTGCTGTTTATGAAATATGTAGCACAAAGCAAGGTCCCAATCCCTGATCAAAGCCTCTAAACCTACACCTAAAAAATCAGTAGCAGTGAAAAGCACTTTTCATAATGGGGTTATACCATGGATGCAGCCATGCTCAAATTTCTCAGAGTATAACTGGGGGGTTTTTTTCCCTTTTCTTACAGGAAAATTCAACTACTACAGAGCAATGATGGGTGAATAATGCTCCTACAGCCACTGACAATGTAGCATGTCCAGGTGTTTGTTTGCTAGCAGCTGTGAAATTAGGAATTAGCACTGACATTACTGCACCCCATACAACTTCAGGAGTACAGCAAATGCTGATGACAGGGGGAAAAATTAATAATAAATAGATCCAGTCTGTTACAACAATTTGTTGGTCAACTTGATCACTCCTTACATAAAGGCTCCACATTCTGTGTCTAAAGGAAGTGTCCAAACTGATAATTTATGTTTAATCCATACTTTGCCAAGTAATACAAGACAAAAGCTGAGTAAACTACTTTAAAGTAGTATTGCTTTAAAAGCTAAAATCTTATAAAAGGTATGCAAATTCATAAACTTATATCTCATTTCATGTTATTTTCTGATGTAATTTAGCTGTCCAATAAAGCTGCTTTCATACTCAGCATTATTTAAAAGATCTTAACAATTACTTCACAAAGATCTGGAAAATGCATTCTGAGTGTCATAAAGAGCTCCAGCAATATTCAAGAACTTCTTTAAAATAACTTGACATAATTGGACATACACTAAAATATTTAATAACCAAACAAGCCTTTGAAGCAAATCACAAAGCAACACTATTCTATTGTGGTGACCCCAATTATTGCACAGGCTAGAAGAAAAGCTAGAAATGAACTTAAAAGCACTCCACAACATAGATTTTTTTTCAATAACTTCTGAGGTTGTGAAGACTGTCAGCATAAGAAAATACCCATTGAAGCATATTATTATTATTGTTATTATTATTATAATGATTACTACTATTAGAATAAGTTATAATAAAACTGCAAGGCAGCTTTAGTTGATGAAGCACCTAAAACACAGGCACAGGTACTGCGCTGCTTAATTTTATGTAATATAGGGATTTAGCCTAAAAAATCCATTTTTGTCTCTTCTTCTAGATTCCTTATAAGTATTTTATAGATTATTCTAAATTATTCCTAATCACACAGGTAACATATCTATTGAAAGCTAAACAGGAAGACAGAACATTAGATTTTCACCAAAATATCCAGTTCACCTAGTGAAATACCTTTATTTTTATATAGGAAAGTTAAATATTGTAATTTTTCACCTTGTGGCATCTCTATGGCAAGTAAATTCTGTCCCTGCAGTAGCTTTTTTTCAAGATCACATAAACATGTGTCACAAACAGATTCAGATGCATAAATAAACTTAGGAAATCATTTAGAAATAATTTGAATTCTGCCATTGGTGGAAAAAACCATATATTTATATTTTGTATTTTATTTTTATATTCATATAATATAAACAATATATTTATATAGTATATAAATATATTAATGTATTATATATAATATATTATATATAAAGACTATAGATAATTGTTTTATATTATATATAATATATACAATCATGTATATTTAATATATATTTATATGTGCATATATAAATATATATTAAAGACATATTTTTTAAAAAAATATATATATGTAAAATAAGGATGGCTTTCAACCTTGTCAAGACTTCAGCTCTGGTTAAAAGAATATGCATACCAAATTAAAAGCCATCCCTAATTTGCTTATTTAGTAAAGTGACAGCTTTATATCACATCCATCATTGCTGTGTCTTTGTACTCCTCCCTTGTAATTTGTGACCACAAAGAGTAATTCATATCCCATTCATTTCAGTCATGATCCAAACTCTCTCTCTGAATCCAAGGCCTGTATTTCTCCTCTGAGTTCTCCTTCATATTAAAAAAATAAAATAAAAAAATTCTTAAATAACTAAGACCAAAAGTATGGAGATTTCAAATACTACAACAGAGACCAAGATATCACAGCAAGGAAACCAGTCCTGAAGACACAGATGCAGAAACATGTGGGGGTTTTTGGTTCAATTCTAACTGTTAATTGCAAGAAGACCAGAAAACACGATCTATTACCATTATTTCTGTTATTTCCTTGAATAAAGTCAGGTACCAGGCCTTTATTATGAAGTCTGCCAAGCAAATAGGATATTCTGGCACTGCATTATACAGCTAAATGGAAAATTCATTCCAAGACAATGATGTGTCTACCTTCACATGGAGATTAGTTATAGGAGCACTGTCAGCACTTAAGGCAAGCCATTCACAGTACATTAAGGATGCAATTAGAGCAAAAACCATCTTCAGCATTATTGTTCCTACTAATTAGTAGTAGTCTACAGATGCCAGAACATCAATAATAATATGAACAGTCAATTTGTTCCCTCAACTTTCAGCAAAAAGAAAACAACTAGAATACGTGTTTTCGTCAAGAAATGAAACATGTATATTTTAAAAGGTATCATCTACATTAGCAGCCCCTTGGGCTTTCTAACAAAACTCTTCAAATAATTAGGGTTTTACTTGCTATTTTTTTAATGCTGTACACAAAATCCTCTAAAGGCACGGAGGGAATAGATCTGAATTTTCAAACCACAAAGTCATTCTGCCTGCCCAGCCTGCTACAACTTCCAACGGCATTACTCTCAAAAAATGCAACTCTTTCTCATAATTTCATTGAATAGTTTTTATTTAGCTCAGAGCCCCAGATTACTCTGAGGGAGAAAGACCAAATTCTTCAAGGATTGATGGAGAGATTTGGGGAAGAGACAAAGAGAGACCCTGCATGTGCATACAGAAAGGTTTAGGGTTTTTTAAACTATTTTTTTACTTACCTTCCCACTGGCCAGTCAGCACCAGACTCCTGCTAATGACAATGTCAATCTCTCGGGCCCCATATTCCACTGCCAGTCTTATTTCAGCCAGTTTGGTCTCCAGAGGAGTTTGTCCAGCTGGAAACCCAGCAGCCACTAGCATGAAAAGGGTGCAGGTAGAAGGAAGAAATGTTTTATGAATGTGTTAAGGTTTTAGAAATCGACCATAAAATTGAAAATACCAGTAATACACCAAAATTTTTGAACGTTATTCTTTATTTTCATACTTGCCATGATTAAAAAAATCTACAGGCACCTCATCCTCCTCTCTCTTCATCCACGACAAACCTTAGCTCTACCCTCAAAAACCCATGTCCAGCAAGGCAAGTGTATCTTGTGAAAAGGTCTTTTATGTGCCTTGATGTTTTCCAGAACAGCCTAGATAAAAGCACAATACCTATTCCTTCCAACGGAATTGAGCAAACAAGGAGTGAGCTCAGATATGAAGCAATATATACATTTTTAATTTTCTCCAATTCTTTTAAGTAGTATCTTGACTAAAACCATAATAATGCCGTTAATGGTTAAATCACAATATAGCAAAAATTGCTTTCAATGAGTTCTATTTAAGATGATGTTTATGATGGTTAAGTACAAAACTCAAAGGTAACTTTGGAAACGGAAAAAATAATGGCTTTGTCAGAGATTGTCTTTCTCTCTGACATATAAATGCATTTAGTAAGTATTTTTCCCCTACACAACAACGAAACAAGAACAAAAACTCACATGTTTCTTAGCATTAAACACCTGATCTAACTTCAAAGTCAGCCCCTGCGTTGAGCAGGGGGTTGGACCAGATCACATCCAGGGCTGCCTTATAACCTGAGTAATTCTTTGATTGTACTTCTTGCTTCCTGCACATTCAGGACTTTTGTCTCATGTGTGATGACTGGAGCTGACCCTGTTGGATTTTGGATGTGAAAGTCCTGAACCTGTGACCGCTCAGCAGGGAAAAACCCCTGGCTCTGCTCACAGCTTCCTTGGAGTCAGCCTGCAGGATGTGCTGCTTTTGGCTGGGATAGTTATCCTCACTGTAGCTGGGCTGGTTTGGGTTTGTGCAGGAAACAGCCTTGGCTCTCCAGAGATGGTTTGGTAAGTGCAGAGTAGTGCCAGCACAGAGTCAAGGCCTTTTCTTGGTGAGTGGGCTGGGAGTGCACAAAAAGGCAGCTCTTATCTGAAACCACAAATTTTCTCACTTTTACTCTTCCAATTCTCTTTTCCCCTCCATCCTGGAAGTGGCTGTATGAGCGGGTGTGTGGCACACCAGTTGCTGCCTTGAGCTAAACCTTGACACAGGATTACACTTAAAAGCCAAAAATGATAGGGAAAATAAACCTTTATTAGAACTCACATCATCATCATCATCATCATCATCATCTACTTTGTGTATACTGATATTTATCCAGCACTCTATCTCAATTTCTTCTCTCCAGGTGAGGAAAACACTGATATATTTTAAAGGACTCTTTGAAGAGCTTCCCGCAAAAAGACTTGGCATTGCTGATAAGCCTGAAGTTGGAAGACTACCAAAGATTATACCAGAAGAAAATTCTCCTTCCATTGCCTTCCTTCCACCTGTTACCTTTTCACCTTACTCCCTGACACAAAAGCAAGTCCAAACCTCTGGATTTCTCTATGTATTTTATAACATCAAATTATTTAATGGGATATTTTTGAATAAAGCTTACCTGAAGCCACTGGTATGTTACAACCAGCAGCTTTGAGGGTGTCCACAGCATCAGAGACTCTTGCAGGATACACACAAACTGCTGCAGCAGTGATACCTGCAAAAGCAAAAGCCACAGTTCCCTTTTTCACACAGAGAATTCCACCTTCTCCATGAGCACTGCATTGTCCTCACCTCCCACTCCTGTGTTCTCACAAGGATTTAAGCAGCACACTAGGGATGTCTGTTATGCTGCTCAAATGGTCCAGGTAATTCTTGTGCTGTTTCCTCCCTCACACCCCTTCACCTGACCCTGGGAGCAAGTCTGCATAAGCAGGAGTTAAAACTCCAAAGTTTTTTTTGACAGACTCACAGTTTAATGCCAACACAGTTAAGACTTGATCACAGTTATGCTTGATCAGTAAATTGCTGCAAGAGAAACTGCACTGCCAAGCTCTGCTCTTACTTGTGGAGCCAGACTGAGCTCAGCAGCAACTGAGCAGTCTTTATGTTAATGCAGTCCTCCTGCATTTCCAGCTAAAGTGCTCTTCTCTCCAACTCTCAGATAATTGACCTCATATTTCATACTTCAGCTGTCTGAAGAGTCCATAAATCCAAGCTTTTAAAAAAAGACTAATCTTTGATTTTTTTATGTGTAAGGCTTCCATCCCCCTTTGGCCTACACTACTTCAAGCAGTGGACCAAGGTCCTTTCCAAAAAGTGAGAAAATAACCAGGAAATACAGACATTTCCTCTAGAAAATACACACCCCAAAAGCCACCATACCTTTATCATGCATGTCCAAGGCTTTGAGCAGATCCTCTCTGATGGGGTGCTTTGCTTTAAAACACAGCCTTTGAACATTTGAAGGAGTATCATCACCTGAGAGAGTGGTGAGGTCTATGCAGGTGACAGCTTTCAGCAGCCAGGCTGCCTGCAAAGGGGACAAAGCAAGGAATGGAGCATTTCTGTTTGCAATTCCAAGGCCAATCTGCCTTAGAAGTGCAGGAATCAGAAGCCTGGCTCTCACTCTGACAGTGCGGAAATGTATAGGATGTAACATATAAGCAAATAATGGCTTAGGATAGACAGGCTGGCAGATATTTGTTCATGTCTTCAGCAGTATTTAATGATACAGAGGATACTTCCTCAAAAGGATTCACTTCTTTTTGTGTGAATCAGGAATAACAAACACCTGTAATTTTGGTGCAAAAAAAAAAAAAAACCAAAAGCAAGAGGTAAGTGACAAGGTTAAAGCACTCTTTAGATGGAAATGCTTCAGAATTTTAAAAGACTTATTAATCAAAGATTGGAACAAAAGCATAGCTAAAAATTTTATGAGCTTTTTTTTCTGAACAAAAATTGAGCTTAAGACATTATTTTGAATTATCTGTTGAAGGTCTTCCAGAAAATGCTCATTTACAGTGATGACTTCCCTCAAAGCTGACTTCTCTTACAGGACACTTGTACAGGGGGAGAGTTTGCAATGGCAATGGGGTAATGAACCATCACTGGCCTCTGTTAGTCTAAGCCTGACTGATTGTTTCTGCTTCCTCCTTTCATCCTATAATTATTTGAATCTAAAAATAGTTTTATGTTACTTTTACTTGGATGTTTTTTATCCTCTGTTTGAGGGAATTTTTGTCTCCTCTCCTATGACATGAATCCCAGTCATCAAGACAGATGCAGACAGGGGATTTCAAGAACTGGTATAAACTTGAGGGTTTTTTAAAGGGTTTTCCAATTGGGTATTTTGGGAAACAGGCTACAAAATTTGAATCCACAATGCTGCTCACATTCAAACATGTACAGGCTCAAAATCACCTGTGTTATGAAAACAGCACATGACTGCCCTGCTGCGACAATGTTCAAACAGAGGAGAGATGCTTCTGACACCCTTCAACTATTTTGAACAACTTTTTAAAAAATTGATTACAATTAAATGATTCTTGCTTTGTTCTGTTACATTCCACTCTTAAGATTGATCCTTCATCTTCTCCATCAATCTTCCAGGTTTTCAGCCACTGTTGCACATAAAAAAGTTGTTCAGAGTGCAGCGAGGAGGCACCCCAAGCATTGTTTGCAAAACAATGGTGAACGGAGAAAAAGTTTGTCTTTTTATACTAAGATGGACAATAACCAACCATTTACCTTATCTCAGCAGCTGAAAAGTCAGTTTTCCTAACATTAGTGGGCTCCTTCCCCCCACCAAATGCCACAGCCAGTCAGGATTTTTGATTTTTAGCTAAGAAAACTCGTTAAGCAATGAAATCACACACGTTGAGAATGTTTAAGCAAAGAAAAATCATCCAGGTAGGTCAAATTTGACAGGGACCATGATCATATCTTACAGCTTTAAAATTAAAAAATAAGAAGGCAGCATGCAGAGAAGTCTGTCTGGAAAACAGAATAAATGTGGAGGGATAGTAATACACAATTTAATCCACTCATGAATAAAGATGACTTAAATCCATTTGCAGTTTTGCCAGTCATGAGTTATATGGTTTTTAACTTGTTTGGATAAATGCATCACCTTATTCCATCCCATCATCATCAAATACAAATTACTAAAATAAGACATGGACAAGCACATCTTTTAAGTTTACATGTATCTTGAAAAAAATTCAATATTACAGCCTGGAGAGGGAGAGTGACTGCTTTAAAAATACAGGAACAGAATGCATAAGAAGAGCACTTACTTGCCAATTACCTTTCAGAGTTTTCCATTTTTTAATTTGTTCTGCATGCCTCACCACTGCAGGTCGATTCACATACACTTTTGAGATCCTGCCAAGTTCTGGGGAGAGAAACAAAAAAAAAAAAGCCTCATCTATTTCTGTGTTCTTTTAATATATGGTGTGGTACTTCAGAAGAAAGCTGTAGAAAGTTTGGAGCCTCTGAAGAGTGTGTTGTGCTTTCATGTCCTTCCAATGGCTTGTGTTCTTATCACCAGTCCAAAATAACCTCAGCTTCTGTCAGGGGATGATTTGTGAACTGGATATTTCACACAGTATATTCTGTGTGCCATTGCAAGTGAATTAACTGAGTGCTGATGAGACAGAGACACTGTCTTGTAAACTTAAATATAAGTTTATTTTACATGTAGCATGAAAAACAAACAAACAAACAAAAAAATCCCCTACAAAACAGCCTTCTGCCACTGCTTGATGGCTTGTTTCTAGATTCCAGAATTTCCAAAGAGCAGCAGATGCACAGCATCTACTAAAATAATGAAACTGTCTAGAGCCAGAAGAGCCCAATATTGGCCACTGCTTAACAAAGGGTAACTGACTGAAAAAGGAGAACTGAGGGTTCAGGCTCTTGAAATCTTTAAATTTCTGCTTAGTATGGTAAATCCAGAGTGTATTTTTTAATATTAACAAAGACAGGCTGCTCGTGAGAGTACACAAAAAAAGAAACTGGAGTATCTTTAAAATCTCTCACATCCCAAAATGTAAATAATTCTTCTAAATACCGATGTACAATTTTCCATGAAAATAACATCAACAATCATTAACCACCAATCATCAGCAAATCACCACCATCAATCATCAAATATCACCCCCAGTTAAGGTCAGAATATGGACATGGGCACAGACAGGTACTAGGAGATAATAATTCTGGGTGACTGAATTTATTAAGAGCATGTCACTCTATGAATCTTCTTTACTACGGTAGTAAATTGCATTTCCCTTGAGCATATTGATTAAAAAAATGTTTAAAACTTAAAAAAAAAAAAAAAAGCTGGTAGACAAAATCACTAATTTTGTACTGAATTCTTATACTTTTTTTTTTCTTCCTACTGAATAGCTTTAATAGCCAAAAAAATGTAGAAAACTAATATACTAGCCAAAGTATGTGTAAATAAAAGCTTGTTTTCCTAGACTTACAAAAACCAATTTAGGGTAAAGATGACTCAGAGGAAATGCAGGACAACACAAAACAGCTGAAGAAAATCTTGTTTTTAGCATAAGTAAGCTACCACTGTCCTATTGCCACATACAAACTATTACTGAGTGGTACCCACAAAGTGTTAGCGAAAAACAGAACAAATAAATCAAAGGGATCCTAAGAAATTTATGGAATTTTTTTTTTAAGACTGAATTTATGGATTTTTTTTTTTTTAGCATCAGACTCACTGCATGGCAACAAGGAAAAGAGGAAGCTTAGAAAGTTGCAAGCAAGTCAAAGACAAACCCTTGTTATTCTTTCCAATTTCAAAGCCACAGGTTTATCCATTCTGTCCCCAAAACAATGAGCTCAGCTCAGCTGACTTGTAGAAAGCAGGTGGGAAAAAATTGCTACAAAAACCATGGCTACAACTTTCCTCCTTTTTTGCCTATCAGGATATATTTGACAAAGTCCATGGGGGAGGAAAACACACATAAATCAATATATAGAGGAGGGACACACAAACTCTGTGTTAGGATTCTTCTGCTACCTGTGCCAAGCGCTGAGGTAGCATCATTTAATCATAATCCCATTTATTATAATAACTTTTGAACCCTCCTGGGGGCACAGTGACCTTTCAGCCCCTTTGGAAAATGTTCTAAAAGCAAAGGAAGCGGTTTAGATGAGGAACTCAGCTTCTCCCTCTCTAATAAGGATCTTTTCAGCTGGTCTGCTCTAACCTATTCTTTCTACACTTTTGAAACAACTAAGAAAACCAACAAGTAAATTATTTATAAAAACAATTCTTTGGGAGAAGAAGACAGTGAAGAAGTGAAGACAGTGAAGATAGTGTCCAGTCTGTTAGGGAAAATTCAACTTGGAGATGAAAATTTAAATGAAAGGACACAAATTTTTCCCATGAGTAGCTTAATTCTTCATTAGCCATTGTTTGTAGAGGATTCAGTCTGATAAAGCTGTTGTATCTACCCAACCTGACCCTTGAGCATCCTGACTCAGGTCTAAGCAACCTTTTTAAGATGTTAGAGCCCTGCACACTAGATCAGCTTAAAGGAAATAAACAACTATAAAGCCATTTGGAGAAAGGAGAAAAAATTGGAGAAAAGGTGTGGAAGGAGAATGGAAGTGGAAATGAGCTACTACCTTTGCTTTGCCCAAAGTCACCTGTGAAAGCCAGCAAATATCAGCTGATCAGCAATAGCTGACTGCATGTTCTTTGCAAATAGGACAAAATCCATTGGTTTGAGCCCTTTTCACTGTCTGACACATTTTCCCCTCTGTTCTCAGGCACTCAAGGCTAGTCACAAAGGTACATATGGCAACTCACTAATGTCTAACATCTAGTTTTTGTGCATGGGATGCAAGAGTCCCTGCAAGACCACAGAATGTGGATCTCCAAGTATTTTTTTTTTTGAGTGTGGGAACTCAAACCCCAGTGCACAGCACAGGCAGAAAATTTATTAAAAAAAAAAAAAAGGAATAATTTAACAAAAAATCAGAACTCCATCCTTTCTGTACAACTTAATGTGAGACATCATGCAGCTTTTACTACAGGAAATAAAATGGTGCAATGAAAATGGCACGGCAAGGAAGGACAAAGGTTCTGGTAATGTGCAGCAGCAGATGGAGACTTCCATATAACACAGACCTTTTATTCAAGCCCATTCCTACATTAATTAAAGCAATGGGTAAGTGAAAACAAATATGTCTCAGCATAATTGTCTCTAAATAGACTTTCAAAGTTTGCCATGTGAGGTCTCATCAAATCTTTAGATCTAAGTGCCTTTATTCAGAAAAATCCCTGACAATTCCAGCTTTTCTCTTTTTTTCATTAAATATCAGAATAAAACCATTTTTTGAAATAGAACTGACTGCCTTTGGATTCTCCCCCTCCCTCACTCCCCCAAGCTTTATGATTTAGTATCTGGCTAAGGAAAACTATATTTAATTAGGCTCATTAACCTTGCAGTGTGAACATGTCTTTTTTTTTTTTTTTAAATAAGTCATCTGCTAGTCATCTGCACAGTCATGTGGCTTCAGGGATAAAAGTAATTAAAGCAGTTACACTACAGCTAATTAGCCAATATTCTGTAATCACTCTTCTAGTTTACTTTTTTCTCTGAAGACATCTGAAAAAATCATATTCAATTCCTTAACAGGAAATTCATCTCCTCTCTTTGAAGAACACGAATCCAAAAATACCGAGCATTTCCTCAGAAAACAATAAATAAAACCACTTCATTAGGATAATTACATAAATATCTAAGCTTCCTAACACATTCCTCATGAAACAGACTAAGCTTTAGAGAAGCTTTAAAAAAAACGTGTTGATGGCATCCCTTCAGATGGCGAAACAGAAAGCTCAGGAACGCCTAAGGCAATAGTTTCACAAGCATTTTTAGGCAGCACTGCTCCCAAAAGGAGCTGCCCCCCTCAAGTGGTTATTTCATTTTGTGTGCCAGAGACAGCATGTGTGCTCCTGCTCTTACCATGAGCACACCATCAAACGGGGAAGGGAAGTGATGAAAGCTGTTATTTCGGGAGGAGAGACTCAAACTGTGTCCTGAAGCTTCCCTGGAGAAGGGAGGAGCTCAGCTGGACACAGGCTGACCCCAGCTGGCCACACAGAGCTCAGCAAAGCCACTGAAAGGGGAGAAAAGGCTTTGGGATCTGGTCTTGTTACAGATGTCCTACCATGTAAGCTGTTTAGAGATTTGGGGGTTATTCAGCTCTGTCAAGACAGAAGTCGATGTTATTTTTCCATAGAGACACTTGATATGGACCAAGAGATCTTCAATTTCATGTGGGTCTTCCTTTATATGACAGAAGTTCAGTCTCCAAGTTATCAGCATCCAGATACATCAAAGCATGAGCCCTGAGCTAGAAATCAGCTCTGATGCCTTGTGCCATCAGTGAAATGACACAGTGCTGTCCATGCATCACACAAAATGGATCATGGTGTCCTCCTCCAAAGCACTTTGGGAGCCACCAACAAGCCTTTCCTCAGGAAGTGAGAGGCAGAACATCAGGACCTGGTTTCCTGCAGGTCCAAGTCCTCTCTTGTTCCCTCGCTTCTTCCCTGACTTGAGATATCTGCTCACCCCAAAAACCCAGCTGTGGTCCTTACAACCATGAGTCCTTACAACCTTATGTCCTCATGTGGTCCTTACACCCATGAGTAAAACAGGACTCTGTAACTGGCATAAAAGCCAAAATAAAACAGTTGCAATGAAAATCCATGTAATTTCTGATCTGTACCTGACTTTCCCTCAACAAAAGAGCTGATTTGGTCACTCCACGCAGCACCTAACTTATTTCCAAGACAATCTACTTGTCCTTCAAATTTCATTAAAATTACCCACCAGATTCAAAAGGTGCTAGAACAGTGAAGAACCAGAGCCACAGCACAGGCTAAAAGCAGCTATTAATATATTAGAACAGAATTATGCTGTTTTGAAAAGGGATGTAACACTTCATTATCTAAATGCCACTTACCAACAGGCTAGCTCGCACATGTAGATGGCTCAGAAATACCAACTATAATTAAAAATATATAAATTGAAACATAATGAATGTATTTTTGGCCCTTCAGCTAGAGGGTCTGAGCAACATAGATAGATAATGGGGTTTTTTAAGAATCCAAGAACATTGCAAAATAACTGCAATTAATCACTCATTGCTCAGAATGCATAACATATATGTCTGTGTGTATAGATATATATTCAGACATACATAGACACGCAGAGGTAATAAAACATATAATTGTAGAATAATTTGGAAGACCTTTGAAGATCATTTGTCCTGTGCAATGCAGCATCAGCTCTGAGGTCAGACCAGGCTGCTGAGAGCTTTATTCAGGTGGGTTTTGAGAGTCCCCAAGGATGGAGATTGCAAAGCCTCTCTGAGCCCAACCTGTCCCAGCACCTAACTGTTCTGCCCCAAATTTTCTCTCACATCCAGTATGAACTCTGCCTCATTTCCCTGGGCTAAACCAGCCCAACTCTTTCAGCTTTTCCTTACGGGGCAAGCACTCCAGCCCCAGCCTCATTGTGCTGTGCCTCTGCTGAAGCTGTGACAGTTTTATCAATCTCTCTTTCCTGTTGGAAAAAATTGTATTTGCTCTGAATGCCCCAACGAAGGCAGGAATGATGAATTTGACTCCATGTTCTCAGGAGGCTAATTTATTACTTTATAATACTATATTATATTAAAGAATGCTATACTAAACGATATTAAAGAATACAGAAAGGATACTTACTGAATGCTAAAAAGATAATAATGAAAACTCGTGACTCTCTCCAGAGTCCTGACACAGCTTGGCCCCGATTGGCCAAAG
>JAWWMS010000059.1:69237649-69279752 GCA_035048045.1 Chlorospingus semifuscus | reverse complement strand
TAGTATAGTATAGCTTTTTTATATATTCTTTAATATAATATATCATAAAGTAATCATAAAGTAATAAATTAGCCTTGTGAGAACATGGAGTCAGATTCATCATTCCTGCCTTTGTTGGGGCACCCTGCAAATACAATAAAACATGTCAGGGATCTCTTGGCTCTGTGGATGGAGGAACCCTCCCAGACACCCAAGGAGAAAGAGGAAAAGGCTGTTTTTCCCTTCCTGCATGGTCAGGAGAAGACAGTGTCATGAGGTATGGGGTGTCGTCCTGCTGGTCTGCAGCCCAGCCCAGGGAACATCCCAGCTGCTGCAGGCATCAGGGGGGGATTCACCAGAACCAGAAGGGTTTCCTCTTCAAAACATCCCCTGAAATGCATTCCTGGAAGCCAGGAGTGCACAGCAGCCAAGAGGGGATCAGGCTGGAGCCATCCAGGATCCCTCCTCACCCTGTGACACTCAAACTTCCAGCACAGCCCCCAAACCCTTGTGCTGGAGGAACCTATTCCTGAACAACTGAGAGGAGCAGGGGTGCTGGGGCCACCCCTGTCCTTGGGGGGGTCCCTTTGAGGGGGTGTCCCACCCACAAGGGTGTCCTATGGGGGGATCCATTTGGGATGTGTGGAGAGGGAGCACATCCCAGAAAGGAGCCTGGGAGGGCCTGGGCTGCACGTGCCCGCCAGATGCTCCTGTTGAGCAGGAGGGGAGCTGGGGGTCAGGGTCAGCAGCGATGCCTGCCCGGGTTCCTGCAGCAGGGGCCGTGCAGGGGGGAGGCAGCCGGGGGGAGGAAATACCAGCCCGGGGGAGGAAAAGCCATCCCGGGTGGATTCCCGGTCACGTTTGCACATGTCTGGCTCAGGAGAGGCAGGAAGCTGCACGGGATGGGGGTCCCTGGGCTGAAGGGAGGAGGCAGAGCAGCCCCACACGCTGGGACAGCCTGGGATGCTCCTTCCTGCATCCCTATCATGGCCTGGGGAGCTGCTTTGGGGTCAGCCTCCTCCCCTCCTGCTCCTTCCCTTCTTTCTCAATTCCCACAATTGCAATTCCCACAAATTGGACAAATCTGGAGCAGTCTCTGTGCCCTGGGAGCTCCTGGAGTGTGTCAGCCCTGCCTGCTTTGCCCGTTCTGGTATCAGCTGGCTCCTTGCCCTCGACAGGAGGAAGCTGCAGCCTCTGATGTAACCCCAGCCGCTGCTCCCCAAGGCTTGAGACCAAGCTAAACAAAACCAGACTCTGCAAATCTCAGGAACAAGAGCCCAGACACAAAGGAACAGTGCTGTATTTGTTGGGAATGTCCTGAGGAAGGCAGGAATGGTGCCTGACTCCATGTGCTCACAAGGCTAATTTATTACTTTATTATACTATATTATATTAAAGAATACTACAATATACTAACTACAGAATACAGAAAGGATACTTACAGAAGGCTAAAAAGATAATAATGAAAACTCGTGACTCTCTCCAGAGTCCTGACACAGCTTGGCCCTCATTGGCCAATGAGTGAAAACAACTCACAGCAGAATCCAATGAAATAATCACCTGTGGATAAACAATCTCCAAACACATTCCACATGAGCAAAACACAGGAGAAGCAAATGAGATAAGAATTGTTTTCCTTTTTCTCTGAGGCTTCTCAGCTGCTTAGGCGAAAAATCCTGGGCAAAGGGATTTTTTTCAGAGAATGTGAATGCCACAGGAAAGAGAAACTGGACCCAATATTCCATGTACATTCTGAGTGCTGGGCAGAGGGGATGGTCCCTGTGTCCCCACGTGTCTGCACTCCCACAGTTAAACCAAAGCAGCTTGCACTTCCAAAACAGATCCTCACTGATATGTTCCAATATTTCATTGTGAAGTGACATTAAAAATTGTATCTAACAGTTTTCTGAAGCATGACACAACATTAAACATTTGGGCTGTTATAACCCAGGGCCCTACAGAGCAGAGCAGGAGAGGCAGATTCATTCCCATCCCTGCAGGCATCGTGGTGAACCCCAGCACACAAACTCTGCAAACAGTCCTTGTGGAATGGAAAACTTGTAAAACTCTTTGTCCAGCTTCTTTGCACCACTCTTGGATGGCAAATGTATCAGTGCGTGAGGCTGGTGAGCCTCTGACTGTGCACATCAGGGTCTTTCCATCTGTGGAACATGCACCTGTTCTTTATTCCAAGGAAAAACCTTCTCCTGCTAAGGCACAGTGATGGATACGAGGGAAGGAGATGAGGAGGGAAGAATCAAGGAATTTTACACTAACGTATTTATTTTTTTTTAAAAATCACACAGGAAAGCACTACATGCCACGACTGGTGAAGAGTTTGGCTTGTCAATGGTAAACAAATAGACCCTCTCTAATGGCAACATCAGAGACTTCCTGCTTTGATACTGACATTATGTAGCAAGCACAGAAACAGAAAAGGACACAAATAATATATATTTTTAAGTAAAATACATTTTACCACTAGATGTCCCTATTAGAAAACTCCAATTTTGCACAAAGCTGTGTGGGAAAGAGGGCAAATCACCTGAATTAGTGTTAAAGCTGCTGGCACAGGCTTGTAAAACCTTCAAAAGCTGAAGTGCCTAAGTGACAGAAGCAGTGAGTGAAAGATAAAGGTAAGGGTTTAGCCTGTTCTTTCTGAGTACTGCTACCAGCTAAGGCACAGCACTAAGATATGTTAAGTGTTGTATTTAGTACGCTGCTGTATTTTGGATATGTATTTAGTGGGAGAGCAAATGGCAGAAAGGTGCAGTTCTCTCTTTAAAGCAGCCAGCATAAGGCAGATGCTAGAAGCTGCCACTTAAACATGGTGACAGCCACACCATTGCCTTTTCTACACCTGCCCTGAATATCTAACACAGGGCAGGTGTAGAACTGTCATCTAACACAGTTCATTTTGACCACAACTGCTTTAAACAAAGATCACTGGGAAGGGATGGCAACAAGTATCAGAACTGAGCTGACTTCAAGTTTCTGGATTCCCCACACATTAGCTAATTTTAAGCTTGAATTTACTAAGAAAAAGCATGGCACACCCCTAGTTTAAAGTAACTGGAGTGTATTTGCAGAGTTTTGTGCTAGCTGTTTTTCCTAACAGTGATGTTTTGTCATCTACATTATTAATGTTTGTTTCAGCTCTTCGGATGGCTGCAGCTGAAACTCACCTGTCCCTACAAGCAGCCCATGAATGAGGACATCAGAGAGCAATTACACATCTCCCTTTGAAAGCTGCAGCATTTCCACAATTTCAGTGAATGGAAACACAGCTCTCACTTGTCCATCCACAGGCTAATCATTTAAAAGTGCCTGTGCTTGTTGTCACGACAGGCACGTGATGGCACAATCTCCTGGACTCTGCTCGTGCCAGCTGTGAGACCTGCCTGTTCCACACCAGCTGGCCTTTGCTCCCCCTCTTCCATGAGGCCACCCCTGCGTCTCCTCCATTTCATTGTCCACCTACTCATAATGACCAAACTATCACACCTTGGAGGCAGTCTCACGGCTTCAATTCATCCCACTGCTGCAGCTGGGTTTTGCCGAGGAAGCTGTAGCACTTCGCCCTTCCCCAGCAATGAGGAGAAAGGCAGCTCCAGCCAGGAAAAGGCAGAGAAAGCCTTTCTCTGCCTTATCTCAGGCACAGCCACCTTTCAGACCCGGAGACCACCTGCAAACACCTGGAAAATCCTTACCACTCCCCAGAGAGCGAGCAACAAGAACGATCAGAAGAGGTGGAATCTCGAGTTTGCAAATCAGAGCCCAAATTCAGTGGTTTTAATCTCTTGGTGAGAAAGAAGGGAGAAAGAATCCTGTGAGAACCAGAACGGCGTGCAGGAGAGAACCAGGTCCAGCTTTGTGACAGGACCAGGACTGCAGAGCTGTCCTACAACCTCTGACCCTGCAAGTCCAGATTTGTAACAGGACCGGGGATACAGAGCTGTCCTGCAACCTCTGACCCTGCAGGGACACGACCAGGGCTCAGAGCTGTCCTACAGCCTCTGATCCTGCTCGGAACCCTGAAGCCAAGGCCATGTGTGACACGGAAACTCGCGTTTAACCCGCAGTCCCAAAGCCTGCTCCCTGTTCCCCATCACGGGATGTGTCAGAACACGCACAGAACCCCGGTGCTGTTCCTATTTCGGCTTTGCGGAGGAACGCGGTCCGGCAGCCGCCCGGGGGAGGCTCGGCCGGGTGTGGGGAGCCGGGGGCCGGCACCTCCCCGCTCCGCCCGGGCCTCCGCAGCGCCCACCGGGGATACGCGGCCCCGCCGCCCCCTTACCCAGCTCGGTGCCCGGGTTCCGGCCGGCCATGGCCCCGCTCTCCGCCCCCGGAGCTCCGGGCAGGCTGCGGGCCCGCCCCGCTCGGGCAGGAAGCGGCGGGGCCGGGCCGGGCGCGGAGCTCCGCCGCCGCCACGTGGGGACCGCGCCGGGCCGGCTCGGCCGCACCTCGGCCCTGCTGCTGCGGGCATGTTCCTTTCCCCAGGGATATTCCGCTCCTTTGGAAAGCCTGAACCTGCTCTTGGGGATGAGTCAAAGCACTGTCCAGCGTCTTCGTGTTGGTTCAAGGAGCAGCTGGTGCCGCACGTACACGCGGGGTTAACAAACCTGCCAACCTGTAAAACTTCTAGTGGTACCCATAGAATGAAATTCTGGTGACAAAGCCACTGAAAATGTCATGGCCTTTACATTTACAAAAATCCACAAAGCTGGATTTTTGTAAATCCATAAACAATGAAAAATACATTGTACATTGTATTGTACATTGTTAATATTGGTGTTTAGATGTAACAGTTTCCAACTTAAAGAAACCTCAAACTCACCACGGCATCGGGTAAAGCAGGAAAGGGCCATAGCTCTGAAACCTGAGAACACTTTTCCTTTTTGCTTTTCCCATACCAAAAATGCATGTGTGCTTTGAGAAGCAATGGTTTGAAAGACAGCAGTCACTCTAGAAGTATAGATACCATTTGCACTGTGTACTTTAGCAGTCCAAAAATTACAAGCTTTCAAGTACTTGTGGCGATGCATCCTCCTCCTCCTCCTTTTCCAGGCCACACTGTCATCTAAGAAATACTTGTGATGCCTTGGCCTTGACAAACAGCACTGAGCTCAGCTCCTCTCAAGCTCATCAGAAACACTGTCTGCTTCCAGGAACTGCTGCTGTCTAGGGAGCTCTTGTTTTCTTTCGGAACAGCCTTGGGAATTATTTTTCTTGCCTGAACAGCACATCCCTGTTCCCACACTTTCACACTTTCTAACTGTGTCTGGGATGAAACAGTGTTACCTTAGATATCTAAGTAAGTTAGGCTTGTAAGTAAGGTTAGGTCCTAAATTAGGTTGAATGCTGTTAGGTATTATTCCTCTGTTAAATTGTTACGGTAAATTTTTAAGTTAGGTTTAAGTGCTGTTCCTCTGTTAAATTGTTAGGTTTAAGGTAGAAGTTAACATTACTGTTAGGGTTGAGTGCTGGTAAAGCCTAAAATCTTATTTCTTTTTATCCTCACCCTCACTATCCTTTTGCCACTTAAACACACATACACATCCCTCTTAACAGTACTCAGTTAATTTCTGTTTTGATTGCCTAGATTTTGTTTGGTTTTGTTGTTGCTTGTTTTTCTTTGGTGTGCCTTAACTGTCCTGTAAGTAGTAGAGTGAATCTTGCCCATGAACTTTGCTGTCCTGTCGCTTAATATTAAATCTGGGTTTTGCTGGTACCCTTACTGGTGATTTTTCAAAGACTTGTTCATAACAGTACTTCAGTTTTGTTGGGTTTTTTTCATTTCTTCCAGTATTTTAGTAGCCATTACTAAGTATTAAGTTTTTATGTTTAATTTTTATGCATCCCAGAGCAAGCCATAAATGCAGAATGAGGGACATGCCATTATGGTGCACTTGGGAACAACTAGGTTAACAGCTGAACTTGAGGTTAAAGGTTTTTTTCCTCAGTTAAATGACTCTGAAATTCTATTCCAGATCTATGAAATGCTATAGAACCTACTGCAAATATGGAATAAAACCCACAGAATGCAAGAAGTTTCACCATGGAGCAAGGTGTTCAAAATCTCTCATTTTAAACACATCCAATTTCTAAATTAAAATTTTTATGCTCAGTACTAGAGATGGAGTCCTCATAAGCCTTAGTGGAATTGGCAAGACTGAACCATTTCACTGTAAATCAGAGTTGCTTGTTTTTAGAATAAAATTCAAATAGGTAATTGCAAATAGGTATAGTCTGCAAAAACAGGACAGTAAGGACAGGTATGAATATGAAAAAATAAAAAGGTGTGTGAATAAATATACCTCTTACCATACAGAATGCATTAGGTAAAGCTTTCAGCATAACATTAAAGGAAATGACAAGTGGAAGAATGGCAATTATTTTCTTTAATGAAGAAAATATGATTTGTAACCTTGAAAGAGTAACTTTTTTATCCAGTCTGGAGGACTAAACCCAAGCTTTACACAGATTTGCAGCCAGCCTCTGATATTTTCATGTACAACCAAATACTTTAGGCAGCACGTTTAATTTAGGAATTTTCACTGTTTTTCTTTTTAGAGACTCATGTTTACATTCAAACTTGAAAGAATAAAAAAGATACAAAGCTTACAGATCAAAGAACTTGCCACCCTCTGTACCAACACTAAAACATTCTTTTGCTTTCTCTCTGTATAGTACAAACCCAAGATGCCAAGGATTACGTGATTAATGCAGTTGCTTTTCCATTTCATGAACCCAACGCTCAAAAGTAACGTACGAGTTTGGAGAGGCTTTTTATTTAGACAACTGAAAACAGTTAAACATTCAGAAGCAGCATACAATGAAACAAAACCCGAACCAAATACTTTTAAGTACATAATCCCTTCTTTTCAACTAGAGCCAATTCTTCCAACTTCCAAGAAAAAAAAAAAAAGGTAAAAGCCATTGTATCTCTTCTTTGTAATAATGAAAACACACTACAATGAGTCTAATTGAGATTGGAGAGACTGGATCTTGGCTTGCACACTTCTTTGAAAAGACAGTAGGCAGTTATGCCAAAAAGCCAGCAGAACTCTACTACTTGTCTTTTGGGTTTTTATTTGGATGCTGAGTTCTCTTACAGACAACACCTAGCCAGTTCCACTGCATTCTCATCAATTACTGCCCATCTTTGCCCCACGGAGGGAGCGCACTCTGGAAGGCTGCTGTCTGTCACTGCTCACTTGATTTAGTCTCGCATGTCCACGTGTCACATAACAGCTGCAGTAATCAGGCTTTCACTTCAGGAGTTGAGCTGTACACTGTATCTGAGTTTTCAGAGGCAATCTCTTCTGCAACTAAATAAAAAGGGTGTTATTTAATTTCACTTTAGATATAGAAACCAAGGAAATGTTGCAGGGATTGCTTAAGGAGCCCAGTTCAGTTTGTTTGCCCATTCAATCTGACCCAGCTGTTCTACCCCATCTGTTCTGCCTGCACAGCTCCAGTCTGACAGTTACCACATAATCAACATCAGGCAAATGCATTCAAAGATCTTTTGAAAAATACCAGAAAGCACTTGAGGGAAAGTACTTCTTCCATACTAAGGAAGATGCTATCATCTTGACTGTCTTTTAACACTGAGGCAGTTAAAGCTGACAGTTCAGTTCATTACCTATTTCCTCCTCTGCAGTTCCTGGAAGGGTAGTCCTTGCTTTTGCTGCTTCTGCATTCTCCTCTTCTGTAGAGAAAGAGCAGAAAAACAGTCAATACCTTCAGTTCCACCCACTCACGTTAATTAAAAAAAAAGAAAAAGGTAACTTCCATGTAATTCAGTGTTGAGGAAAAACACTTGAGCAAGCAATTCTATTAATGAATATCCACATGTTGTTGTTGCCTCCCTCTCCCCAAGCTGAAAGAACCAGAGTACAATATAAATTGAAAGTACCACACTTCCTTCTAGAGAGTCTCTCTTTCAGAATTATAGAAGTGGTATCACATATTTCTCACTCTTTAACATAAAAATACATCAGGCTCTTGGCTTAAATACCCACAAAGTGTCTATATTCAAAAAGCTTATGGGTGTGATATTAACTGCTTACATGACAGCTACAGAAGTACATCCTTCAACCTAACAGATATGAGTAGATCAGAAACCCTCAGAAGAGAGGAATCACTGTATGAAACTCAGTGTTTATTCAAAGGTGCACAAGGAGTTGCCAAGTTTCCCCAGGACCCAGCACACACTTACCAGGAACTACACACTTCCAAAGGCCATAGGTTTTCCCTACTGTTGTCTGCCACAGCCTTAGTGTTCCATCCTCAGAGCCACTTGCATATAACTCTCCATCGGGGCTAAATCTCACGCAGTGAATGGGACCAAAGTGCCCTTTGTAAGATTCTGAAGGGAACACGTCAACACTGTCAATTTCAAATTTCAGCCAACAACTGAAATTTAAGTACAAACTGATCAGTTTCTGATACAAAACAGTTTTCATGAACAGGTGTGTCAGCAATGGCTACTTTAGGCATTTAATAATTAATTAAGATATTAATGTTTCATTAACTGTAAGGAAAAAGGTGTTTAGTTATTCTAGACAAAACTGCAAAGCAAGCCAGCAGCACAGGGTACACATAATCTGTTCATTCAATCACTCCTTCCACAAACAATTTTAAATGAGGACTGAATCAGTAAGAAAATGTGCTTTTTTTTGAAACGAATTTGGCCAACATGTCATGTATTTCATAAAATCTTGTAACTAACATATCTAATGAACAGTATGACAATTTAGCATACAGCTATTATAGCAATACAGATTGAGAAATGTTTTCAAATAGGTGCAGAATTGTTGAACAGAAGTTTTAATTAGCTCTAGAATATTAGGTATACTGAGATAGCAAAAAATATTTAACTGATTATATACCTTTTCATCATCCTCCTGCACAGCATGCTGTGCTAAGACCTCATTTGAGTACAACAGTTTCATTTACTGGTCATTATTTTATTAACACCTATTTCAGAACTCCTTTATGATTATAGGAGACAAACATACCTAATTCTTCTCCTGTATTATAGTCATATTTATAGAGTTTAAAATCTTCACCACCTGCAACCAAACATTCTTTCGCAGGGTGAAGAGATGCAGAATTGATTGTAGCAGGTGCTTCAAATGATTTAATCTGCTCTAGACTGAGGGAGAAAAGTTTGTTAACAAAGTTCATATTTTAAAAAAAATCCTGACAGCAAAGAAACCGTGATTCTACTAACCTTAACTGCTTTTCCCAGAAATAAAATGCAACCCCACAGTTTCTGAAACAAGTTTTGATACTTGCAAATCATGCTTGTCAAGTTAGAAATGAGTTTAGAGTAAGCAAAACAAAAGCTCACACATACAGAACTACTTTCTGGAATATGTTTAAGCATGTAACTTCCTTTCTTGAAACATCATAGAGATGCCAGTTTTGACAACTTGGTGACTCTGGCCTTGCACAGCCAGTTTTTACCCACAAGACACCCATGACTCCACCTGTGAAAACTGGGAGTTGTGGACTCACGTTTCTGCACTATGAAAAGCAATAGTCTTCCCATAGGTTATCACCAGTATCTGTCCTTCTGGAACATACTCCATGCTGCTCACTGACATTGCCACATTTAGTGACTTCACCTCAGTCATGGTACTCCGGTCCCAGAGGCTTAAAAGGAAACAAAAAGGGAAAAAGACTCTCAGACTTCTGCAAATCAAACAATTTCCACCTCACATCCATGGCAAGACCTGCATCAAAACAGGCACCCATCAAGCAATGTGGTTTGATTCCACAGGTACTTAAGATCTTCAGTGGCTTTATCTGCATTCTCACCCAGGCCAGGCTTAAGACACATTCCCTTTTTAAAAATGCTTTTACCTTTGCAGCTTAATGCCACAACATTAAATGGTGTATATATATACACCATTTAACTACTCAGTGATTCTCCTGGAGATTAAAAATCTTGATTTAAGTCTTCTAAGCAACAGACCTTGAGGCAAGGCTTGAAGATTCTATTCTGTCTTTTTACTTCACAAGACAAAGAGGTACTAATTCCAATTTACAGAGGTTCATTGAGGATAATAAAGTTTTATATCCAGCAGTATAGAAGTATCTAAGCAGAAATTAAATGGTGCTGCTGTGACAAATAAAAATCTTTATTCATTAGCTGACTGCTGCATTTCTGTTCCTACAATTTGGAGGAAAACAAACAGGACTAGGCTCTTGCCTATCTTTAACACTAGGAAATGGAAAAAGACAAAGCAGAATAGCTCAGGACAGTGTGTATGCAAGAGACTTCATCAATAAATTCATCTTCTTCAGGATTACAAAAGGCATCCATTTATTCCATGCAGTTCTCAAAGACCACTTCTTACCAGGGAGAACACATCTGTGAGGAGCACACATTTATGGGGAAATCAGAACTATTACCAAAATGATCTCTGACAGCAGAACAGAGCTGTATCAGGCCTGCAGCTACAATAATCTAGGATCAGGTAACCTGTGTTACTCATATCTTTTACCAAGATAACATAACTTCATCCTCAGACAGAGCATGACAATACAGAAAACTCAAAGTTACTTTTCTTACCGGACAGTTTTATCATCAGCTGAAAGAATCTGTTTGTCATCACTGCTCCACAAGGCCTTTTTAATGCCAGAAGTATGTCCACTGACAACATCAGGTTCTTAAAAGAAAGCCAAATATTTTAATAGATGTAATAAAATGAAATAACATCATGCAGCAGTTTGGGGGCTTCCTTAAGCTACACAGATTTCCATCTACTAGAGACTGTAGAATTACTTCAAGCACTTAGGACTTTATTTGTAGATCTTATTCCAGGAACAGGATAAATGCAAACTGGGTATCTGTCTGCCTTTCAAAAATTTCACTAGGTGAACATTGATGTTCTCTGGCTTCCTATCAACCATCAACAGGTCAGTATCAACATGACTTTAAATACTCTTAAATACTGGAATTGTTTTTTCTCTCAGATGACTAAATTTTAATTAGTTAGTCCAATTTCTAGTGTGTCTGCACTGAACTGAAACATGCTCTGCATGATGTCTCATTCCTGGAAGTGTGCAAGGGGTTTGGATGGGGCTTTAATCAGTCCATAGAAGAGGGTTTGTAATGAGGTGATCTCCAACCCAAGCAATTCTGGGAGCCTTATATACCAAAAGCTTGTAGACATTACATTTATAAAACAACCCTCAACATCGTTCTTAGTGATTCATAACAGAAAGCAGTCCCTTAATTTCAGAAGTTTTATTGAACTCAAAAAAGCCCCCAAGAGTCAGTTTGAAAAGCAGACTCACCTGCTTCTGGCTTGCTCAAGTCGTAGATACGCAAGAGCTTATCTTGTCCACCTGTTAACAGATAATTGCTATCCTGAAACAGAAGTTATAGAGAGTCAACTCTACTTTGAATCAAAACACAGCCTTTGTCTGTGAGTTAAAATCACAGTTTTTTCTCTCAGACAGCCTCTAACACACTTGTTACATTAACCCCACAATCCTAAAAACGAGCAGCAGTATTTCATTTACCAGTTAAGATATACAATAAAAAAGCAAAAAAGTAACTAATAGCAAAACATACTCAAGAGCTTATTTCCCTGGTGAATAAGTTATAAAAATTTCTCATACCTGTGTAAAATCCACACTTTTGACAATGTGTTTGTGAGCCAGTGTGATTAGTTCATCGCCTGACACAGCATCCCACACTTTGCTAAACAGCAAGAGGAAATATTTGTATTTTAGAAGCAGCAGCACAAATCAGCCTGGACAGTCAGATGAATTTGTAAGCAATCTTTCCTGATACATCATTTTACCCTAAGTGCTACATTCTTATAAGTTATAACCTAGTTAGTCAGTAAGAATATTTATATATTTTTACTAGAGCTTTTTTTGGGCCATCCCACCACTTTCCTTTATGGTCTTCTTCAGGACCATGCAAACCAATTAACATTTTAGTTTCAAGATAAAAGGGTCTCTTCTCTGCAACTTCATTAATAAAATTTGCCCTCTAGTAACAAGATTCAACTTGCAAAATATTCATTAATACTGTAAACAGCACAAACAACAAAAAATATGGAAGAACTAATTCACTAGAAGTTCCATGTAATAAAAAGAGGCTAATTGCTTGATGAAAAATAAAAATACAGCTCTGCTATAACTACAGTGCCAGAGATTAGAGCCGCACAGAAAAGTTAAGTAAACCAGTATAATTAAGTACATCAAGAAGCAATCATAGTTGTTCATCATGACACAATTAACTGCGGCTACTTTCAAGAAGGTAAAAATCTAGGTTTTAATTTGTCTAGCCCAAAATAAGCTAACAGTTACTAAAGAGAAGCAAATGAATCAGTAATTTAGTACAGATTGTTGTCACCAAAGAGCTACGGAATAAAATCAAAACACAGACCAAGAGAACAGTGTACACTTACGCTGTGAAATCTGCTGCTGCTGTAGCTGCTTTAGTGGCGTCTGTGTTCAGGGTGGCACCCCAAACAGCCCCTTTGTGACCCAGAAACGTGCCAATCCAGTCTCCTGTGTCCCCCTGGCGCAGCATGGGCTTGCCGTCTTCACAGAAACAAAACCAGCAGTCAGGTAACACAGTAAAAGAAGGCAGCAGCTTTTTAGAAGAAAAAATATTCCGTTGTGCCAGTGCACGGAAATACCCCATACTTTACAAAGGCACTCTTTGCAGAGGGGTTCAGCAGTTTAAATGAGTTCACATGTGCAGCTGTACTTGCTGCAAGCATCTAAACTGTAGCGACATTCAAATGCTACTGCAAATGAGATAGAAGTTTCCTGGTAATAGTCTGTAACTTTGTCTTAAGATAGAAGGAAGGTGGAAAGGAACATTTCATTTAGGTTTTATTTTTACTAAAGCTTTCTTCACGTAAGACAGATTTGGTTTGCTTTTTTTTTTTACTTTAGAACAATACTATGAAGTCATCAGTATGCAGAAACCAGCAGTGAGATATGATTAAAACATATAGCAATACAAAAATGAAGCAGTAATAGAAAGCCTTTCCTATCATCAGTTTTCTTCTACAAGGCTATCAAAGAGTTGTTCACACAAGATGTAGAGCTGAACTGGAAGCACTTCAAGGCAGAAAAGGAATGGCCTTTAAAACTTATGCATGCAAAACATTAAAATATACATGCACGAAGATAAAACGCTATTCCCACAGTGAGCACAGAGCTCCCACCATGCCGTGTCCAGCAGGGCAAGGCAGCTGCCCTGGTCAAACCGGAGCTCGCTTTAAATCCACAGGCGATGGAAACAGGAACTTTTACAAACAAACCATTCTGGAGAGCTCCCACCCCCTCAGCAGCCGGGATCCCGACCGGGCGCATGCGGGCTCCGACACCCCCGGGCTAACCCGGCAATGAAGCACCCGGAGAGAGAGCCGGCTGTCCGCTCCCTTGGCCATTCCAGAGCACACCGAGGCGGTGTCACCACCCCGAGTGGCCAGGACAGCCCCCGAGCCCCCTCCCGCCCCACCGCCACCCCTCGGCTCGGCGATGCACGGCCTACGAGCGGCGGGGCTGCCCCGCGCCCACCCCCGGGGCGGGGGATCCCGAACAAAGCGGCCCGTCCCGCTCACCCTTGCAGGCGCTGATGAGGAAATATCCGTAGGGGGTGACGCCGCTGAAGGCCAGGTCCACCACGGGCCGCGTGTGGCCGGAGCAGGTGAGCGGGGTCTGCCTCATGGCCATGGCGGCGGCGGTAGCAGGGGCCTGGGCAGGGGCACGAGTCCGGCGGCCCGGCGGGAGCGGCGGCGGCGGCAGCAGCGGGGGAAGTGACGGGCAGGAAGCGCTTCCCGGCGGACGCGCGTCACGGGCGGGGGCGCGGCCGCGGCCGCTGCGGCGCCGCCCCGATAGGGGGACGGGCCCGCCTGCCCCTTACGTGTGATCCGTGAGAGAACTGTTCAGTCGTGGTCGCGCTCCGTAAGGGATCTGTGGGCTCGTCGCCATGCCGTTCATCCCTCATCACGCTCCGTGAAGGAACAGCGAGCTCTTCCCCGTCCCGATCATCCCTCATCCCGCTCCACGAGGGAATTAGCGAGCTCCTCGCTGTCCCGTTAGTCCCTTCATCCCTCTCCTTCAGGGAATAGTGACCACATCCCCGTCCACCATCCCGCTTCTTGGCCACCAGGGCACTCTGCTGGCTCATGTCCAGCTGGCTATCGACCAGTGCCCCCAGGTCCTTTTTTGCCTGGCCACTGTCCAGCCACACCATCCCCAGCCCAGAGCATTGCAGGGGGTTATTGTGGCCAAAATGCAGGACTGGGCACTTGGATTTATTAAACTTCATTCATTAAACTTTAGACTCTGCCCATCCATTCATCTGTTCTCTCTGCAGAGCCCTCCTACCTTTCAACAGATGGACACACGATCCCAGCTTAGTGTCATCTGCAAATTTACTGATGAAAGATTCAATCCCCTCATCCATGTCATCAATAAATATATTGAACAGAACTGGCCCCTCCTCTCATTCCCTGAGGGAACAGCGACCTCCTCGCCATTCCCTCCATCCACAGATGGCCAAGGTCCCTCAGTGCCCTGCCCTCTCCTAAACCAGCAGCAAGTGACTCCTGCCAAAAAGCAGCCCTGCCCTTTCTGCAGGGCCAGCTCCCCTCCTGGCTCACTGATCAGCCTTTCCAGCCGGGAAGGCGATGGGAAAGCCCTGAAGGATGTGGGGATTTTCAGGGATAGCAGCACCCGCCTGTTTGGGCATTTTTATGCCAAAGACAAGCTGATGGTGCTGTGTGGACTTGCCCTCAGAAGCGTCTGAGGATGGCACTTGGGAATGTGTCACTGCCCTTACACAGAGATGAGGGGAGTGGAATCAGAATGATTGGCAAGATCATCTTTTAATCATCTTTTTCTCTTAAGCCTTACAACTGGGAAAAGTATTTAAATCATTAACAAAAATTGAAGCTGGAGTTAACGGCAGACTTCTACAGCTTTTTTATTTAAAATATAGGCACCGTATTTCACATTCTTCTGGTATTTTATTTCTCACCCCAGGGTTCTCAGAAGTAACTCCTAAAGATTTTGTAACTTCATTACTCATTTTCAGGCATACTGACACTGTATCATAGATCAAGTTTTTCCTTTCAGAGCCACAGAGCCCCGTGGGCCTTTCCAGTGTCTTTATGATTTTCTGGATTTTTTCCAAACAGAATTTTATTGCTTCTACATTTACATTTTACAAAATCTTGCCTAAGCCTAGCCTCCTTGCTAGAAATGCTGTTTAGGTTTACATTTTTTAAAACTCTCCTGGTAACTGATGTTGTCAACTTTTTCAGTGGGAAAAAAAAAACCCTAAGGGACAGTATAAAGAAAAACTTTGTATAAAGTTTAAATTACCTGCTTAGAATTCAAGGTTGGGAAACAGAAATAATGGGGAGATTGTGTTTGGGGAAGTTTACTTCTAATGATTTCATAACTTTGATTGATTTTGTCTTCTCTTAAATGGAGCATGATTTTCCACCTGCACAAAACTTATGACATCCACTTAGGAAGCCACAAAATCCATAACAGGCAGAGAAAAGCAAAAGTATTTCAAATTTGCCAGTAAGTAGCTGAAAATCAGAAAAGGAGAAAAATTATGGACATGGGAAACCTATAAAATCTAGACATCCCACTAGGCCAAGCAGAACTACAGGGTATTGGAAAATATGACTAAGAGCATATGGAATTAATTCTGAAAATAAACCTGTCTACATTTTTTCTTAACATCTCCAAAGCTGGTGCTAAGCCTAACTCAGCATTCAATCAGACTGTTTCTACCAGGACTTTCTACCTGGTAGCACCGCCACTTAAATAGTTTATTCCCCACAGTCTGAAAATGTTTACTTTAGAAATAAAATTCTTTAAAAATAAAACTAATTCTGTGCTCTCAGAGGGCACAACCCTCTGTAGCTACTTTGCTTAATAGAGGAGGAACTGTGAAATAGGTTTCCAATTTTTTAGGAACTGTGAAATAGGCTTCAGTTTTTCAAGAAAGTCTAGACATGGTACAAGAAAAAGAAGGGAAGATGAAAAAAAGTTATTACCTACAAATGGAAGTTTATCAAGCTTAAAATAAAAAATAAATATGAGATATTACTGAGTTTTATTGTTTTAAAAAGGGCAACTGTGTATCATGTTCCAGTGATTGAATTCTGTCAGAAATGTTGCTGACAATAAAGCTGTCTTAGTAAAATGTTATGATTCTAGTGCTATGATTACAATGAATAATGCAGAGAGTCAATTAAATAGATGTATTAACTATACATATTTACATTTCCAAAGACTCCTTTCTCCTATTGCATGTATCAGAGTTGGAAATACATTGTCTCGCCACTGAGTGGAGCTCCTTACGTATTTATTGGTACAGTGAAGCTCTGACAGAGTTCCTACTGTGAGGTGACCTAGGGATGGTTATTTCAGCTTGTGCCTCTCAGCTGTGTGGACCCAGCACTCAAGAAGTTACTAAATCCTTAATTCTCTAAAATTAATTAGCTACATAGGTAGATGGAAATCTCCAAGACACAGCAGCAGGGCAGACCTCAAATATGAGTTATTTTAATGAATGGTGAAACATACAGTGTAGTCTGTGTTCACTAATTCACTGATGTTCTCTTTTTTGTCCTTTTTTTTTTGAGAAATGCCCTGCACTAATCTGTACAGCTAATTTAGAGGGTGAAAAAAAGAAGTAAAGAAAAAGAAGAGGGCTTGTTGTTAGCTGAAGGATGATGTGTTACAGATGCTGCATGCAGATATATGAGAGCAATTGCAGAGCGTGTTGCTGGGTTTCCACCGAGGGGATAATTAAAAATGAGTGCCAGCCTTGAGCAGTCAATTATCACTGAGTAACAAGATGAAAGATAAAAGGCAGATGTAATCATATTTCACAAATAATACATCAGTGTGCCTCTCGTCAAAGAGTCCTTTCTACATCAGCTTTTCACAGCAAGTGAATGTATTTTTTCTAATTTCCTGCAGCTTCTTTTTAACATTCATCTAGGGAATGTGAGTGCTGGACCACAGATACTCACTCTTCTGGTGGGTGTCCGTGGTAGGACAGTCTACTGCAGTGTATCCTGAGAACATTTGGGTAGAAACTGGGGATCCATTTCCTTTTCTTGACTAGTGCAAGTTTGGTAGTACAGTTTATGTGTGTGACAGAGGCCAAGGGGATTAGACAGGGAAATGGGATGTAGAGGAATAGGGAAGAGTGTGAAGAGGAGTTTGAGGCAGCAGCAAGGAGGAGAAGTGATTTAGCAGGAGAAATGGAAGCTGGACAAGAGGGGAAGTGGGAGATTTATCAATTGGGTACCTCACAGTTGCAGTTGTACCTTTTTTCCTGTCTCTTCTGGTGAGGTCACATATAAGATCACTTCTTTAACCACCATGTTAGTGCCAGGATCTCAAAACAATTTGCTCTTATGAGGAGAACGTTGTTCCTAACATTGTCAGGAGCCTTTCCATCTGTCTGGAGGGCAGGGATCCAGCACATTCAGAGCATGCACCAGCCTTAGAATGATAAAACCAGTAAGGGACATTTTAAATTGTTTTATCTCTGCCATAATGGCTTCTCTGTTCCTCAGCCTTCAGGTCCCTTTCTGTCTTTTGAGAGGTAACAGTTAGTCGTTTTGGCCAATAGAGAGGAGATCTGAAAAGGAAATGATTCCTCAGTTTCTATCCAAATGTCTTCAGAACATAGTGTTGCTAAAGGAAACAAAGGAATGTGAAGTAAAAAAATACATAATATTATTTTGGTGCTTCTTTTCCAGCCTCATACTGGACCCACTCGATATCTCCAGCTAGCTAAATAAACATTTACCTCTGAAAAATAATTTCAATTCATAATAAAACCAAATCCAATTGTAAAGTTCTGCTCAAGGAGAATTAAAATTGCCTGTCAGTTTACTTGCTTTCCAGGAAACAGCTTAGCAAAATTCTTATTCTCTAAGGATCATCACAACTGTAATACCTCTCTGTGAGCTTACTGTACTTTAAGAAACAGCAAGACAAATTTACAGGAACAAGCTTTAGCTGAGCTGGTTCATAATTGTAGGCTGCTTTGATGTTTTCACTTGGAAGATTTTTTTCACAGTGCAAGATGTTTATGCTTGCTGTTCTAAAAGACTAATTCAAATATGAGGCTCTGAAAATCAGCCATAGCAGACAGTCCTGCTATCCCAGGAGCACTTGAACTGATCTGACATAGAAAGGACATTGGGATTTTTCCTTCTTTTCATGGGTAAAAGCTTTGCTGAAAAGAAAAATAGATGAGCTTGAAAATAGAGGATAGCAAGAAAAAGGTAAGAAAGACTACTCATATGTGACATATATTTGTGTTATTTGGAAAAAATACTAGATTCTATAAAATTTCTTTGCTTAAACAGCAATTCATATTATTCTCTCCATCCTCTGGCCATAAAAATCTCAACTTTTAAAGAAATATTGTTGCTCTTCTGAGATTTGAAAATATGTTCCGTTTCAAAACAACTTTAAGCTACATTTGTCTCTGGACTGAATCCACCAATGTCCTCACTATTAGATCATGGATTAATTTGGCTCATGGTATTATGCTTGGAGTAACTACAGTTGTGGGCTTTTGGTCTTTTGCCATGATCAAACTTTGAAAGAAATTAATAGCACTGATGGTAGAAGATGGTGGCCATGCTTTTACACATAGGAGACGGAAGACAAAGATTTGCAAAGGTTTTTTTTATTATTACTGAGATTTTGGGAAACAAAGATTATTGTCCCAAGATGCATAACAATTATATACCTGCAAGGAACTGAAAATATTGAATAGTGGAGTGAGTCAAAAAGATAGGAAGTACCCTCATTAGTCTTGAATAGAACTTTACTCACGATGCTTATACAAATATTTGGGAAATGCATTAGTGCAATAACATTATTTGCTAGTTGGGTTTTTGTAACACTTTCCCATTTGGTGCTGCACATCCATGTAGCTGTGATATGTAACATACAGACTAGGATTCCCAAAACTGTGTTTCATGTTTCTTTCCTTTTGTTTTCTTGATGATGACACAGGAACAGCTTGGCAAGGTGGAAGGAGGCTTTAGTTCATCTCACAGCCTTGTCCAGTCCTGTCTATAATAGTAATGGGTCACCTGCCATTTCGGATGCTAAAAACAAAAACTTTATTTGCATGTGAATTTCGCTGTGCCTCAGGTTTTATGCAGCATTTAATATAGGTATATAAATAGCTTCATATGACAGAGCAGTTTAGGTTCGGGCTAGAAGTGGCTGGCTCTCAGACCCGGCAAAAATAGAAAAAGAAATAATCTGTGGACACCCCTACTGCTTGATTCCAGGTGAAAATTCCGTCTTTGCTTATACTTAGAGGTTCATCAGCTGGCTGAGCATGAAGCAGGGAGAAATCAACAAGTTCCCAAGGCAGCTTCAGACCCATCAAGAGCCTTTGAAGTTTAACAACAAAGCCTGACTCTAAGGACATAAGTATCGGGCCGCGTAAGGAAAAGTCATTAAGCAGTTAATCTTAGGCCTTATCTCAAAGTGCTGCATTTCTATGGAAACTGAGTACTTGGCTCTGAACACCGGAGCACATCCTAGGAATTCATTCTGAGAGTACTGGAGCAGAGATGTCCAGTTCTGTGTCAGCCGGGAAAGCATTCTCTAGTTTTGCTTGTCATCTTATCGTCTCTCTCCTCACCCCGATTTTATAACTAGTCATTTACCTCGGTTTTTGTCCTCGTGATTTACATCTTTGAGAGGACGGTAAATCCAAAGGAAGCAGTGTATTCCGGCGTCTCAGAGACCTTCCCTGAGATACTTGGGGCACTCTTGATTTTCTAAAGTAAAGAGGACCTGTGTAGGAGTTTTATCAAGCGCAGGCTTTTGGGAAGGAATTTTTCTGGCAAAGAAAAAAGTCATTTTGCAGAGCCAATATCACTCTACAGCTCCCTGCAAATCCCTTGAACATTGTGACCACTTAAGAGTTGACAGCTGCAAACAGGTTGCTGGCAAAGCTCTGTATCACAGTAGCATATCTACTTATTTACATATTTTCAGCTTTATATTATTTTATATAAATAACATTACTAAAAATAATTAATTTGAATATAACACTATAATCAAAAATATGCTTCTAGTATCTCACTTATTCGAGGCACTGAACAAGCAGTCATATGTGTAGTGGGAAATGGGAGCAAAGTTTGGAAAGTAATGACTGGCAACCTACTGAAACGATATGAGTTATTTAACTGCATGTTACATTGCAGTGTAACAGTCAAAAAAAATAAAATATCCATTAAAAATCTACCCAGCACCTGGAAATTACTACAACTGGCAAGGGCTACAGAGATTTCCATCTGTAGATCATTAGACAAATATGAAAGACCAGCTTGAAAGACCAAAACCTGCTATCAGTTATTTTGTCAAAGCCCTCCTATGACAGCATCACAGGAGAGGCCAAACACAATTGAATCTCATCCTCTGCACAACCTTCCTTCTTCTTGTGAGAGTTAACATACATGGACAGAAAATTCTGACGTTATATATTAGTACATTCATTTCGTTCTACTGAAAAATAAAAAAAAAATAGATTTATTCTACACGTTCCAATAAACAGCTGTCAGATCAACATCTTGTCTGTCAGATCCCCAGCACTTGCAGCACTGCTGACTGCAGCTGAGTGGATGGCTGGAAGTGAAATATTTTGGTCACTGTAGTAAGTGCAGTAACCCTACCTTCCGGAAGGACTTCACGCTTTTGCCCCGGGGCTCCTAACCAGGCTTTGATACCTCCCTTGGCTTTTTCTGTTCTTTCTGTCTTTCTGTTTTTCTGTCTTTCTGTCTTTCCTGCCTCTTATCAGCTCCTCCGTGACAGCCGCAGCTGGTTTGCTGGACGTTATCCTTATTGCTTTGCAAATGCTTTGCTAACTAAATTCATGTGTTCCCCTCGCCCCTTTTCTCCCGCAGAAGTTGATGATAATGCAGAAGAGTCAGATGAAAGCTGTGTTTTGGCTTTCTGTGCAAGCTTTCAATTCACCGAGTCTCTTGGTCTCAGGAGTGGCAGCTGCTGGTTTGATTCCATTTGTGAAACGCGGAGTACTCAAAGGGAGGTGAAACTGAAGCGAAACGCAGTTACTGGATGTTTGTTCAGAGCTATAATGAGATTGAGTAGATAAAAACAAACATAATGCTTTCATAGGCTCTTGATCTTACTGCAAGTACCGTGGAAATCAGTGATAAGAAGCTCAAAGGTTTCAAGATGAAACCTCTATTAATTCCTTTGCTGAGAATCTTCATACTTCTACAAAAACTCCCCAGTGCTGTGCTTTTATCTTAATAGATGTTACTGAAAGTAGCTCAGATTCCACATCCAGATACCACATCATTGGCATTAAGCTTGTAGTTGCAAAATGTTTTACAAGTTGATCCCTACTTTTATAATGCATTAAGCCAGAAGCCAAACTTCCAACTCTTCAAGTCTGTATTTGGATTGTTTTCACAAAACAAGTTAAATGAGTCTAAGATTACTTCTAAAATATTTTCCAGAAAGCTAAAGTTAGCTTTTAAACCCCATTTCCACTAGAAAATGAAGGTTAAATATTTTTGCTTTGAGATCTGGGTTCATTGAACTCTCCCAAGTCCTAACACAGGCACGAGCCAAAAAACCCATGAACCAACAGTTCATACAGACTCCTGAGAGCCAAATCAGCTGACTCTGGCAGAGCACAAATGTTTTTAAACTCATTTCAGCTTCTTTTATGAAGATAATCCAAGCAGTACCAAGTTGCTTTTTCCACCAGCATCTTCTTTGCTTCTCCCAGAACAAAATGATAACATTGGAGTCAAAGATTTGCAGTGTCACAGAGTCATGGCCTAGATTTTTTGTGCTATAGCAACAGATCTGCAAGAGAGCAGATACTTGTTTTATAATATAGAATGCAAAATAACAGAAACCATGATCCACAGTATTTTAGAGAAAGCTGCAATGCTCTGTCTCTCATGTAAATGTACAGTACTCCATTTAACATACTTCTTTTATTTATTCTCTCTTGGTAATCAACTGCTGCCTTTGAGAGGACGATAAAATTACTTTTTATTCCCACACACAAACACACACACACAATGTAATGTATCGTGACCGATTTACTCTCTTTAGAGAAGCTAAAAAAGGAGAAATGCACAAGAGCACCCTTGTTTGAATAAATACTGGGCTGTCTGTATGGAATAACAATTATATGCTGAAGCTAGAGCAGATGTATGGGTGTGAATCACATAAGGGTAGGTTGGGGAATTATAATCAGCTAAGCAGACCTAGGAATCAATCAGCAGTGGAAATTTTTTCTCTGGTTAAACAGCAGATTTTTCTAACTATTATGGGGAAGGATGGGGAAAGTGATTTTTCAGCCCATGTTTTGCATGTGTAGTGTGAGAGTTCCTGAAGTGTAGGACATACATCTGTGGCACAGAAATGCAAAATGAAATGAGATCTGCCATTGGTAGCCACTGTTATGACTGATGAAGAAAAGTTTGTGGATCCGTTTTTTAGTACTCTGCAAGAAGAACAACTCTGGAGTAAGGATGAGATATGAATTCCATTTTTTCCTGGATTTTGCCATACCCTCTGACCTAGCTCAGATTTGGACTGGTTTGTATCCCTGCCAGGTATCCAAGTGTTGGTACAGTCAGTAGAAGGAGGCAATAAAATTCCCTTTCTTTAAAAGATGAGGTCAGTTTCTGTGGCACAAATGATTCAATATAATGGTGTGTCTTCATGGGCATTTCTGATGTTCCTTTGATATTTTTATATAGAGGGTCATCTCAAATGTCTTTTGCCTAGTTTTCTCCATCCTTTCTGCATTATCATACAAAAAAAATTCATTCTAGTCATTCAGTGGCTTTCCCAGCACTGTGTTTGTGACCTGCTTACCCTCTTACTCATTAAACAGCTTTTCCTGAACCACCAACACAGACGCACTCCCGAGAGCAGAGACCGGAAACATCAGGATGCAAATTTTGTCTTCCCTCAGGTCCTTTTTTCTCTTCTCTTCTTGTTGGTTTTGCATTTCACAGGTGCCGGATGGAAATGACCAAAGGCATCTGTAAGCTCAGGGTTCTGAAGCAGCCTCCAACAACCTGCCAGCAGCTTCTTCCATCAGCTCCAAGGAGGAAGCAAATGGGCTGAGAAGAACGGGCCATTAGCAGCGATTGCACAACCTGAACTCTTTGATTGAGTGGCATTTGTTCAGTGAGTCAGCGAGCCTTTTTTTGTTCCCCTCCCTCATTTTATCTGGGTGTTTTGTGGGCGATCTCAGCTGAGAGTTAAGACAGAAAGGCAAAGAAACAGGACAAAGTCATTGCTGGGGCACTGCGGGGAAATGTGGGGTCTTGCAGTGCTGCTCTTCCTGCTCTGATACCTCCTCTGAGTGGAGATTTGACAGTAATGTTTGTAATTTCATCACAAATGCATTACTCTACCAAAAGATTTTATTGCATTATACTCCATCCAGGACTGAAGGAAGTTTCTATGCTATTATCAATTCTACAGAAATTCCACGTGCGTTATGTGCTTCCCAATAGACATGTAGCTGCTCCTGGCAGTTAAATTATTTCTAATGAAAATTAGAATTGAATTAATTAAAATAATTCCAAATAATTTGGAAAATGTATGGTATTCCAGATTTTTAAACCACTTGTAAAAGAAATAAGAGTCTTGGATATGATTATTGAGCAGTGACTAAAAAAAATCAAATCTATTTCTAGTGGCAGCTGAAATTACCACTTGTTTCCAGTTAATCCACTGAGCATTTGTTAAGTCATATCTTAGAGAAAGTAGATTGGGCACACACTTCTATTTCCACAATCTTTATTAGCTAGATTCAAACACTCAGATTTACTCACATAAATTTACTCATAAACACATAAATTATTTCCTCATACACATAAATCACATAGATTTACTCCCATAAAAGACAGTTAACTGAAGAAAAGATGGTGCAATAAAAGCAGAAACCAAACCTGCTGCAATCCAACCCCAGCAGCCATATGTGGGTTGACTGCTGTATCGTGTTTTACAGACAATATTGCCACTCCCAGGGACAGGGGATTCCCACCTGTCTGAATTACTTTTACACATACAACAAACCTGTCACATTTGGGCTCCAGAACATGACAATCTGCAAAACTAGCTGGAATGGCTTCTGACTGCCAAAGAAACATATATTTATTAATGCAAATCACAAGTTTCCTTCAGAGGAATGAGTCCACCATGAATTTCATGGAAGCAATAGGAGCCTAAAGATGACAGTGTATACTGGAAGCCTTCCCATTTATCACACTATTTCATCCTCCTGTTTTTAGACAAAAATCATTCTCAGGAAATAGTAAGGCTTGCAAATATTTCTGCTGCTTGATTAACTGGATATTATTAAGACACAGAGAGCAACGATGCAAAGAAAGGGCAAGACTTTCCTGTGGCACAGGATATAAACTGTATGTGAATACTCAAACTTTTGATGGAATTTCTAACCATTGATGCAGAAAACCCATTTACAGCACAAAGTGGAACAGGCCAATGAACAATTTGGCCACTCAGTGCTGCATGGGAGTCAGTCACGGTTTAAACCCAGGCAGGCACCAAGCACCACACAGCCTTGGCTCTGTGCTAGCCCTGCTCAGCAGTAACAAAAACATCTCTCTGTTATCAACAGTTTCCAGCACAAATCCAAAACACAGCCCCACAACAGCCACTGGGAAGAAAATTAACTCTACCCCAGCCAAAACCAGCAGGCCCTATCTAAAGCATTGTGAGATCAGTAAGGAGCAAGAATTCCTTTCCTGCCAAGTTGCCCTGGACAGAAA
The DNA here is from genome assembly GCA_035048045.1 of Chlorospingus semifuscus. Lineage (NCBI taxonomy): Eukaryota > Metazoa > Chordata > Aves > Passeriformes > Passerellidae > Chlorospingus > Chlorospingus semifuscus. Next base: position 69,254,907 of record JAWWMS010000059.1, on the reverse strand, counting down.
TCCTGCTTCAGTAGTTACATGATACCACTTGGGGAAAATGGAGTGATACCAACTATACATCAAGTATAATTGTTTGGATATGTAATTTTCCACAGAAGGATTCAGCATCAAAAATTCCACAGTATTTAGTGCTTGAATGAAGGACCAGTTATTCAGATTAATGGTGTGCTGTGCCAAAATAACAGTAGCTGCCTCCCAGAGCTATCTGTGCAGTTAGAATATATTTTCTTCCTTCCATCCAGATGTTGATGTGCTCAGAAATATCAGCCAATTTATTAAGTTCAGAAGCAGCATGGCCAAAGCTCATCCTTAATCTCTATCCCATTTCTTGGTATCCTACCAGAAGAGATCCTGACTGCAGCAGCCCATCAGTTACTGTGGATGTCCAAAGATGAAGACAATACCAGGGTTTGCTGCTGAAGAATGCAATGTCTTATTTTCAGGGGGATTAAGAGCTGCAGATATTTTGTGTCTGATCTTTTTAGCTTCAGGTCTACTCTGTCTGCCAATTTGAGGGTCAGATCTTAATCTTCAAAGCCATCAGCAAGTTTTAATCTCTTTAATATTGGCAGAGCATCACTATCTGCACTATAGCTAAAGAGCTGCATCCTCTCAGAAAAGCAGCTCAGAGTGTCCAGGACAAAGTACACTGAGGCTGAAGACAGATGGTTTTGGCAGAGGGGCTTCACTGCTGGGTAATCTCCTCAGGGAGGTCACACACTCAGCAGTCCTGAGCCATAAAACCTTGTCTCCTTTCCAAAGTTACCTGTTTTCCATGTGGAATGATCCATTCATCTTTCTGCTACGATTTTTTTTTTCAATATCAGAAACTTGGAACTGTGAACTTACTCCGATTTATTTACGATCTAGAATGAGCAAACCTGCTGTCATTGAAAAGCACTTGCACAATAATTAAAAAATAAATTATCTTGCTTATTTTGAGATACTTTTAACTGACATGATGGAAATAAATGCAGTTAGTTCCCAGATTTAAGTGATTTTTGATACACCTGCAGACCTCTCTCGTGAAAAGCTTCTTTTCCAGTAGAACTGAGTTGATTTGAATTATAAAGTAAATTTTTCATTACAAAGATTTATGTTACATATTCAGCTCCCTTAAGAAATGGCCTCTTCTTCCTCTGCACATATTCTGATGGAGATAATCCCCTGCAGCTGGTGATTCATGCTGAGATTGCTCAAACAAGTGTTTGATGCAAGATTTACATTTGCAGTAGAGTGCCTACATTGTGTGAAGGGACTCTTGCAGAAAAATAGATTTATTTTTCTTTTATAAGCAATCAGCAGTGTTCCAAGTGGTGAGGCAATGCTGGGAGTCAGGTACCAGCATGAAAATCATCTGATCCATACAGCAGCCTCCAGTTTGCTCCAATTTTTTTTTAATGAGAAGGAAGAAATAAAGGGGAAACGTTAAGCAAAAATAACCAAATACCGACCTCAAAACTGTTGCTGCATTTATTTTGCAGTTATTTTTCTGCCTTGGAGTAGGCCAACAGGAGAACTTTGCCTGTTGATATTTCTATGATTGTTTAGGAGACAAAGCAGAGGCTGTCTTTGTCCCAGTGATGCTTGCCTTCATAGCCACCCTCCTATTTGGCCAGAAACATTGAAATCATGGAATCAGCACCACTAATTGCTGCAGCTTCATTTTCAAACTTTCAGCAGTTAATGGTTCTATTTGATACTTCAGGCCCTGAAGAATCTCAGTCTTCACTTTTGTAAAGTCATTATGTCTCACTGAGAAAAAAATAAAAGATGAATCCAAGTGCACCTTAAGGGCTCCTTAAGAGTTACAGCAAAACTAAAAACGTCTTCATTTATTATTTTCTAGCTAGATTGCATAATTTGTGATATTTACACAATATGATAATTATATATTATATATAATCATTAATTATATACTTAATTATTAATTATATAGTATAGTATATTATATATATATATATATATAAAACAATTTTGCCAAAGATTCTGTTTTAGATATCAATTTTTTTTCTGAGAGAACTTTCTTATAACTTAAATATGAAATGGGTTCCCCTCAAAGACACTTTGTAGATTCCAGTTTTGTGATTCACTGATGAAGGGAGTTATTTTCAATCTTTCCCATGATCTCAGTGTCATGGGATTTTTGTTCTCTGGGAGCCATGATGACACAAATAACATTAGCAATAACAAATGGTTTATCCATATTGAATTTCTGATAAGAAATCAGCTCATGACTCCTGATAATTTCTTAGTGGGCAAGAGGTTTTGCTTCCAGCTGCCAGTACAAACCCAGCTGTTATCAGCTGGGGAAGGCTGCATAGACTCAACCAGAATTCAGCAGAACTGCCATTTATTTACACCTTTTCCTTGTGCTTTCTGTGTAATTTGTCAAACTACACACTCTCTGCTTCAGATAGTATCTGTAAAATGGGATCCTTTAGATTTCCTTCTATTTGACTATAAACAGGTTGTTGCAGTTTGTGTCATCTCTGCCCTTGTAGCACAGCACTTGACAAAGGAAAATAATAGGAGTGAGAATGAATATTGAGTGTTTATCACAAGGGGAGCCTGATTTTGAAGCCTGTAAATGTATTCATGTATCTGCATATAATGAATAAAGTTATTAATAAAGTGATAGAACTTTTAAATGATGAGGAGACTTATCCAGTGTGCAAATTCCTGATACTGCAGGATGGTTACCACATCTAGCTGGTGATTTCTCAACTACTCAGTGCATATAGAAAGAGAAATCCCTATCCCTCCAACAAATTTCCCTCACTTCAGGCAGACTCTGTGTTCAGTTTCCTTCTGTTTTGTGCTTAAATTAAGGACATCATTTTCCTGGAACGTTTCATACTAAACTGATACAGAAAAATAAACAACATTTCAAAAGAACAGCAAAGGCAGTACCAACGTGCCTGAACATTGGGCAATTGTCCATCCTCCTGTATTTTCTCCCCCCTTGGCTCACGTGCTTGGTCCAGCTGCTGGGAGAAGATGTTCTGGTGAAGCTGCTGCCTGTGCCATGGCATCAGAGAGAGCTGCAAGGTCACTCTGAACCTCCAGCTTCTTGGTCTGCAACTAAAAATACCATTCTTGTGTGCAGGCTTCTGGGTCAGTGTTATCTCCCTGGAATTTGGTATCAAATGGCCCTGCCTGTTCCAGCTAGGTCACATCCTGTGCTTGGGAGCCACCAGCTTGTGCTAGGTTAGGTTCTCACTGTGCCTCATCAATGGCTTGCTTATGCTGAAAGATTAATGAGGAAAATGTGGCAGTATATATTGATATTCATACTGTGTTTTGGCAAAGGTTATGAAATTAATAGGGGAATTTAACTCCAAAATCTGTCAGAGCAAGTACCTGAAATACAGACACCACACCAGACAGGAATTTTGCATATGGTATTTTCATTTCTTTTTATAGCAGGAATAAGTATCTTAGGGAAGTGTGTTATCTGTCTCTCTATTTTCTACAATTAATATAGTTTTGAATATAATTGAATTATATTTGTAAGACATTGCAAGGTATATTGTATGAGGACATAGATTTGTTTTATTTTTTTAAATCTACATTTGTTGCAAATACATTTGATTTTTTGTCTAGACAAGGGAACAGAGCCATACCTTACCTATCTACACTATTTTGGTTGTTTTAAAACATTTTTTACTGTTTCAATATGTGGCCAAATGAATTTTAATATTCTTTGTGAGATCCAGGAAATTTTTACACTGAATGATTTAAATAGTATGGTCTGAAGCATCTATAGATGGAATTAGTAATTTTATTTTGGAGACTGTTCTGGTTCACACTCAGCACGGTCCAAGATGATAAATCCTGTTGCAAAAATGTGTCATGTTTCTAATGTGGGTAAGAATATATGTTTGCAGATTGGTTTCAGAGGAGGGCTGTTTCAAATCCTTTGCAAATGAGGAGGAAGAGGACAGCTTTCTTGTAACATTGCTTTGCTTTTGTTTTCAGTCTCAGCAATTGGATGCAGAACTGGTATCGTCTCTCAGGCCTCTGTTGCTTTGCTGCCAAGGTCAGCTCTGCAAGCAAACTTCATATTTGACACGTGGCTGTTCATGCCTCAGCTATTTCTCTAGTGCATTAAAAACAATTTTTAATTAATTTAAAATAGGCTCCTGTCCAATGTCAAATGTTTGTGTCTTTGGTTTGTTTCTCTGTCTCCTTTTTAACCCTCACATTAAAAGGGTAAACCTTCACCCTGTTGAAGCCCTAGGAAGGGGCTCTCACCCTCTTACCCCAGCCCATGCTCAGCTGCCCCTTCTCCACCTCTGCTGCCTCAGCAGGAGCTGAAGCTCTGCCTGGGACACACTGGGCTAGGAAGCTGATAAGCAGGAATACTATTATCACTGCTTTTAATGAAAGGATGGGACCACAGTTGGGCTAAAAACGATTTATTGCTCAGATAAACATCAGTCTCAGGCTGTGAGATTTAAGAGAGCGAGCAGTCAGCCATAGCTCAAAATGGTCACAAGTTCTTGATTACAAGACAATATAAAACTTTCTAATCCAATGGACACTTGCCACAAAGTTTATTTTCTTTTTCTAACCCATCACCTTTACTTACTTCTGGTGCAATGTGTATACTTTTATCCAATGGGCTGCTATCACACATACACACAGGTGGCTTCTGTTATAAATTCTAAAATCTTACCTTCCTCTATACAACCACAATCCTACATTATAAACCCTTCACCATCTTATCAATATAGTTTCTCACTTATTTAAGGCATATTCTTACTTATAACTATAGATACATAAGTTTAAAGATTTTCTGCTTAATGTCTGTGTACTTTATTTTTACATCAATCCAAGCTTCTTTTAAGGCTGCAAATCAAACCTTCGTGTGTCTGTGGAAGTTTCTGTCTTTCCGTTTCCCACAGAGGAACTCTTTACAGATCCCAAAGTGGCCATGAGTAAGGTCAGGGATGCATAAGGATTTGCTCCTCTGAACAGCTGGGGTTCCAGAATTGCTTAGAAGATAGTGGTAACAGTTGTAGAAGAGTAGTAGGATTTTGAGTCGTCTTATAGCATCCTTTTATAGCTATAGAAGTTTGTTTTCTACCCCTGTCTCAGGTGTAGCATCCAAATATTAAGTATGTACTGTTGGGTGTTCAGAATTATCTGGAAATAGCATTGTACCATGCAATTGCAAACACAGATGTTCTGAACTCACTAGTTAAGCTTTCATGTTTTGGCTATTGCACCCTGAGTGCTGTGGGAGTTAAAGTTTGGGTTTTGGTCTTGAGTGAGCTTAAGTGTCCAGAGTTTTAAGAGACTGATCTAGTGAGCAGTATCTACATACTTACGCCCACTGATAGCTAATGCACATGATGCTCATAAAATTCCATTAAAGAACCAACTGAAGAAAGCACTCTGAGTAAAATTTGCCATAATTTTTAAAATGAAAAAATAAATCTTGACTTGTAAGTGCCTGTGTTTCTTGCTTCTTTATCACATTTTCAGGATTCCCTGCTGCACAGGGAAGTCTGTGAGCAGTCAGGAAAACTTTTTGACACTGACAGGACTCTGCTGCAGAGGTGCTGCTCTCCTTCTAAACTCCCTTTTGCAAGATGTCCAAAAAGCACTTAAAGAGTTTGGAAAAGAAATGCCCTGTCCAGGAGCTGTAATGCTGATGTAGATGGATATGACAGGAGCCTCAGAAGCCTCACTATAGCAGCCATAAAAGCAGTTATACATTATCTATGTAGTATTGGAAATGAAAAGGGTAGCTTTGAAAAATCCAAACCAGCTGAGCTCCTGTGAGAGCATCCTCTGACTGTTCAGTGTCCGAATTCCTCAACTTCACTGCTCTGTGCTTATCGTGCCCTAAAAGTACAAATAATATTTCAGTTTGGAAGCCTGATACTTTCTGGCTTTATAACTCTGCAACATAAATAAATCCTTTTCTGCTTTATATCTCTAACTCAATGACAAACTTCCTTTTGCAGCTGGGACAACACAGCCCTAGAACCCAAAGAATGCAAGAGCTGAGCTAATGAAGTGTTGGCTGCTGGTAAAAATTGAAAGTATCTGCAGTTTTTCATATGAGCCCAAAAGTTGTCTCATTGGTAAAAAAGATAATTCTAATTTACCCCCTGTTGTGACCCATAAAACATATCTGACAGCCAACTTTTCCTATTCCCAAATATCAATACAGAGCTGCAAATAAAACAAACCAAAACCAAACCTGAGAATGAGGCCCAACAAGGTGAAATAAAACATACTAAAATTTATGGAACTTAATGAGAAATCAAATGCAATTTCTTTGGCATATTCTCACACTTTAAGTTAATGCAAGCAGTAATGCTATAAATAGTCAGGTATTATTGATCTCCTCGTGGGATCTAGGAGGAGACCTGTACTTCATTTTTATTCCTATATGGTCAAAACTGCCTATAAGTGAGAAATAATTTAAAATGTGGGTCATTAAAAATCTCATTCCTCTAGGAGAAAATAATAAATCCTCTGAAGAGAAAGGTCTACTGCAATAGCTTTAAAGATTTACTATCCTTAAATATCCTAAAGATAGAAATTGATGACTAGAACCAGGATAAGGTCAATATAACATTGTAAACTCAATGAAATACATCAATAAGGATGAAAAATATAAGCAATCACTTGCTGACAAATGATGATAGGGGACTGTGAGCTTTTTATTTCCAATGTATTGTGAAATCCATGTCAAAAACTTTAATTTTGCCATCAGTTAATCAAGTTCTGTCTTACTTTACTCCAACCCTTAGCCCATAAACCTTGTTTAATAGCAGCAATGACATCTTCCTAATATGAAAATAAAACTTTATGAAAAGATGTTGATAAGAGGAAAGTCTTCCTGTTGAAGAACAGGTCTCCTGTTAATAAAGACTATCATTCTGTTATAGCTGTTATTCAGAAATATGGGGTTTTTTTCACTAGAATAAACACACTTTGAACAATATTTCTGTGTTGGGCAACAAAATAATTTTATTCATACCCAGAGAGTCATTCTATACTATGCAATTAATCCTTTATATTCCCGAAGAAGGCAGTGGCACTCCCATAGATAGAAAAGCTGGAATGGATGCAATAATCAGTGAAACCCAAGTGCAGAAGAGTTTATATTGATATGAATCCTTTCATTTCCCCCAGATTTCTGTGACCGGATTTCTTACACTGCTGGGCTCTTTTTTAGGATTTTAGGTCTTGTAAAATTGAACTACTATATTATAGCTACTAGAATAATAATAATAATAATAATACACTGCATAATCAATAATCACTGTATAATAATAAGTAAATGCAAAGATTAAAGTACACTACTATCTGTACCAGAGTAAACAAGAATCAGGTCCATCAAATCTCAGCTTTGGCCACGAGTGGCCATCAGCTGGAGCCACTGCCCTGGGCAAGCTGTGTCTGGAGGAAGGAGCCCACAGCCTGAGCTGCAGAAGTTCAGATCTGCCTGAAACAGGAAAGCTCCCTCCACTCATGCCCAGTGCCTGGCATGTCAGTGGCCAATGGGAGTTAACCCTATTAAATAGAAAATTCAGTCATAACAACATTTTCTTTAAAACTTTCCACTTTTTTGGTCAGTACCTCGTCAGGGGAGATGCACATGGAGTTGAAATGAAAGTCCTTGAAATGAAAATTCCTGAAATAAAAATTCTCGTGTCCCTGTTAGGACAACCCGATCTATTGTGTGTGTTCATTTGTGAGTAAATGGAAAATGCTGACAACACTGAGGAACAGAACGTGTCTGTCTGTCTGTCCCCTAAACAAATAAGCTCTCAAACTGTCTCTGCTTGTGCTTCCTGGGACAAACATGTTAAATTAAGCACACCAGAGAATTTTTCATTTTCACAAAGCTTTTGGGCTCCTCCACAACTGCTCTAGCATCTCCCTCACAAATGAGGGAAATTAATGGAAAGTTGCTGTCAGCATGCAGAGCCTGACACTGGGGGAGCATTGTCTCTGTGCTATAGTGATTTGATTGGGGCTGCTGTCACATGTTATATATGTTATGTTCAACTCAGCACTGAAAAACAGCCTATGCCATTTGCCCTGCTCTCACAGACAGGGAAGCTCAAACCATTGTTCCTGGTTTGTTTGCAGTTGTTGCAGTCTCTGTGCTGATAATTTAACAGCCTATAACTTAGCGGTAACAGGAATATATCTTTGAAATAATACAATGCAAAGGCACATGAAAGGATAATTAATTCTGGTTTCACAGTGCTGTGCACACCCTGACTTATCCTTTGCCGCAGCCATTTACTCTGTAAAGTTCAGTAGTAATTTTGCAGTATATATGGGCTTGCTCCATTGTCCCATAAATTAGAGATATCCTTCTGGGCTTCAAAGGACTTTGGATTCAGTTTTAGCACACTTGTTATCTCGGGATCTCAGAGTGTTTTGTAATTATACCTAAATAAATCTTCACCGTGTCTCACTCTCCTGTAAGTAACAATTCACTTCTCCAGAAGGAGGGTAGAATTTGGAGGCAGACAATAAGAGAGGAAAGCAAAGCTGGCTGTAGTCCTCTCTGGTGGGTGTATGTGCTAAATCTCATTTGTTTTTGCTTTGCTTTTGCTCTCAGACTGAGGAGGAGAGGAGGAGGAATGTTTCAGACATCTGAAGTTCATTTTTCTCACCTCCATCAAAACAATAGTAATACACCCACAAGCTTTAAGTGCAAGGAAAAATCAGTCACAAATCTGCAACATTTCCTTCAGATCCCAGAAGTCTACAATTTCTGTGGGTTTACAAATCTTTGAAATACACTCCTGATAGATCAGGTAGGCTATCAATGCCTGCTGTGTACGTTCCTGGCATCTATCCCTGTCTTACAGTTGGAATCTGAAAGCTCTTCAGTCCTCCCAGGGAATTTTCCAGATTATCTATTCTGTTATTTCCAGTAACTGTTAGTTTGTTTATTTTACTTGGCGATTCCTTCTCTTCCTGCTTTTCTTACAGTCCAGAAATATCTGCATCATGAGTGGGTTCCCAGTGCTCAGCTTGTTCATTCTGGGGGTTAAATCACCCGTGTCATTCTATACGAGTTTCAGTCCTTCTCAGTTTTTCCTTTTGTCTCCATACAGCTGCACCAGCCACAAGCACCGCCTGATCGAGACCATTCAAGCCCCCTCTTTGAAATTCAACAGCAGTCCGGGTGCTCTTTGGAGTGGTGAATTCTGCTGGCTGACACCACTCCAAAGGAAGAAGAAATTCTTCTCCTGGCCAAGCACTTGCTTATAGTATTTACAGGCAGCCCTGATGAGGGGAGAGAAGGATGCATCTGACTCCATCTTATCAGAAGGCTAATTAATTACTTTATTATACTATATTATTCTATATTCTATTACATTACATCTAAACTGAATCTGCCAAGCACTCAACTGCCTGAATGTCGTGACAATCAGCTGACAGTCCTGACACACACACACACACACTTGGCCCTGGATAGGCCAGGAAACAAAACCCCATCACTTTGGGTAAACAATCTCCATATTGCATTCTACTTTTGCACAAACACAGGCACAGCAAATAAGAATTGTGTTTCCTTTCTCTGTGGTTTAGAGAATGTGAAACCCAGAAATATTCCTGGGAAGATGTGCCTTGCATTTCTCTGTGAAGAGAAATATGGCTACACTTGCTTATTCTTTTATAGCTTTTATTCTTTAGGCTCATGTAAAGAGGAAGGACTGGCATTATTTTTGTCACAGTTTTGCCTGGTTTGGTAGGATACAGAGGCTTTTCTCAGCACAGAGCCCTGGCTAGGCACTGAACACCTATATATGCCTGAGGACAAGTCCCAGCCTCGAGAAACTCCCCCTTATTAAAACTGAATCCACAGAAGGTGTGGGAAAATGTTTCTGTAAGCAAACAGGGTGACTATCATTGTGTGTAAGCTCAATTTCTTCCTTCAGCTCATTGAAAAGCACCCCTGGCAGGGGTCAGGAGGGGAGGGCAGCTCAGGTTTCTCCAGTTTTCCATGGTTGGGTGCAGAGGCACTGATGGAGCAGGAGACGACCCATTCTGCTGACGTGCCTGTCACCTGCAATGTGGCACGGGGGCTTTTCCCCACCTGGCACCCCTTCCCCTCATCACCTCCTTGGATCATGGAGGGAAGGAGAAGGGCTGGTGCTCCCTGGATTCACAGGGGAATGGAGGGGAGCTGAGCTCTCACGTGCACAGTGTGCCAGTGATGGGCATAGTGAGGGCAGGGGCTATCTTGAAGAACACAGGATCTTTGATCTTGTGGGGGTCTTAATCTTGGTCACAGGTGATCTTTGTGCCCCTAGACAGGGCAAAAATTATTTGGGCCCATCACTGTGTCAGTGAGTGCACTTACTCACGAAAGAGTAGGAAAAGTTTTAGGGCATCACAATCTAAAGGAAAGGAAGAACATGAAGGACTGATGGAGAGAGATTTATGTGCAAAATCTTGTTGGTGGAGAAGGAGGAACACACAAGCCAAGATTTTTTTTTGTCTAATTAAAATCTTAACATGTTAACTAATACACAACACGCAGTTAATTAGTTGTAGTACAGTGACAATACACAAATATTCACACTCCAAATTAGCTAGTTAATATAAAATAAGCTCTGCCTGGCTCATTCACTGGGTGAATGGTTTATCACCCTGAAATCTTTAATACCATTCTGTGCCTGTACTTCACTGGACTGCTCTGGAGGCCACTGCTGTCCTCCTGCATCATTACAGCAGGGCTATAAATATGTCAGAATACACAGAGTCTCAGCTTGTTGCTGCTATCCGTGTAAAAATCACTATGCCATATGGCTGTAACATATGATTCTGCCATGTGATTTTGCTCAGCTCTAGAATTAAGGGAAAATTAAGTTCAGCTAAACGAGCTGATGGTAGGATAGCCCTTAAAGCATAATACTCTCAAAGACCTCTCAATCATCCAGCTCTGCTAAAAGGCAGTGACCTCCAGACTGGAGTTTTCCCAAGTACATTTTCCATGCCCCTTTCCATTTCTGTTCAAGAAAGCAGAAGGTGTGCTGTGCTAGGCAACTTCTGCCTCAGAATCTCTGAGCTGAGCAAATAGTTGTGACCACCTCAGTATGAAACCCACCACTGGCTGACTAATGATCACAACAACCATAGAGCTTGATCTCCCTTTTAATTATTGTATTATTTTATTACATTATTGTTAGCTTTTAACAAGCTCAGGGAAGGCCCTTTTTGATTTGGTAGAATGTGTGTTTCAAATGCTGATATTACCACAGGGATTGGGGTGCCTTAAGGCAAAATGAAGTCATGCAGCTGTAGACCTGCCACATCTGTCACAGGCTGAAGCAATTAGGAACTTGGGCATTACATATTTTTATCTGAAAACTGGATGGAAATTAATCTATCTCATGGGCATCTTCTGTAGAAAAGAAAAAGCTTCTTGAGTCTGATGGAGTTTGTGAGGTCTGTGGTAAGAACTATGTAACCAAAAAATTGATATTCTGAAGTCTGTGGCAAGAACTATGTAACAAAAAAAATTGATATCTGCATTATTAATTAGTTTTTTTCTCAGCTAATGAAATAATTATTCAATCAGAACTAAGCAAGTGTATGCAAATGCAGGATTTCAGGTGACCAGCACATTCTACAATCAGTTTGGACAGTTGAACAAGACCCTTCTGTCTTTAAAAGCAGGAACCAGGATGACTATTTGCAAAATAAAAGTGCAGCACAATTAACAATTAAAAAAAAAAGTTTACAAAGTAATTCTATTCAATCTAATGATTTTATTATAATATTTGATGTTTCTCAGAAGCTTAACTTCATCTTGTGAATGCCTCAAATCCTTGTCATTTGTTACAAGAAGAAAGACTCTCCCTCTGACATTTCTGCTAGGAAACATGAAATCTGTGAACCCCAACTCCAAATAAAAACGTCAGTGTATTTTTCATCAACACTTTATGATTAGAAAAGAAATGTATTGATCTTAAATGCTTGGCTCAAGAACTCTGAAGGCTTTGGGATGAGCCACATGGTTAAGACTATTCCCCCTCCAATACAGAAATAGAGTTCAAAACCCTAGAAGAGAAACTAAAAACTAGAAACTTCTATAAATCCTGGCAAAAGAAATGATTTTGTTTCTAGTAGTTATATATATATATTTTGTGCCTGCCCTCTTTCTTTTCTCATGAATATGAAATACAAAGAAAAAGAAATATCTAAGGTTTAATGCTCTAGCTCTCTGTCAATAAACATCCAATTGTAATAAAACACACCTGTCATGCTTCCCTGTAAAAAGCAGAGCTTGGATATAAAATGACTGATTGTCTGTGTCTTGTTTCTTTTCTGTCTCTGTAAGATAGGAACATGGAAGCATCAAAATGTGTAAGAACATTTCAGTTTGCTTTGCAACCTGCAATTTATTTGCATGAATTCAATTAGAGTCTCATTCATCAAACACAGTGAAGCTCTTGAGAGGTGACAGATCAAACTCTAGCAATCACAAACGTGCTGAGCTTTGCCCAAATTATTGCAAAGGTTTCTTACACCTCCAGTTTCTTTAAGGAGTCTTTGACTTCCAAATCCAAGTGTCAGCCAACCTGCTCTCAGTGCAGAGATTAAGTAATGCACAAATTAAGGGTTTGGGGCTGATTCTAATCCTTCTGAAATAAATGGCAGCACTCCCCATGGCTCCAGAGGGAGAAAGGTCCTCTGCTTTACTTCAGTGGCTGATTGCAATCCTCCCAGGATGGTGCAGAGAGAACTGCCAGAGAATTCACAACATCACGGAGCCCTTGTCTTACTGCAAGGCTCTTTATCATCACACGTTCAGCCTCAGCCCTAGTCATAAATTACATGGTTTGTAATTGATGCATTAGCAGTGGGAACAGCTGGATGGGAAGTTTTTAACTCATCAGAGGAGGCAGCTTCAGGCTGGAGAGTTTTGTGCTCAGGATGAAGAGTTGGTTCATTTATCTCAGTCAGCTCAGTCAAATAATCTCCCTCATGGCTGTAACAATAATTGGGAACAAGGAATAAAAATCTGTAAAGCCCTAGCAGCTAGACTAAGGGACAAATATGGAAGGTGTGCATTTACTGATGCAAACTCCAAATAGCATTAAACAGAGAGCAGAACACCCAGGAGATGTAACTCCATGTTCCCTGGCTTGGGAATGCAGGCACCATAAGGACCATGCACAAAGAGCTGAGTGTTTTCTTTCTGTAACAACAGCAAACTTTTCTGCTCTACAGAGTGGTCCCTCATCATAACTTGGGCAAAGTGACTCATGACAGCTCTTGGAGGCAGTTTTATCTGTCACAGTCACTGGGAGCCTCCATGGAGTTCCATGCCATGACAGACACCTCACTCTCACCTGATCCATTCCCTGCCATATCCCTGAGCTCTTCACAAGAGTAATTTCTTGCATGGAAATGAGACTTCTGGGAATTCTTTGGCTCTGTAGCTGGGATAGAGTGTATGAGTCAGCCAGGAGCAGTCCAGACATTTTCCCTCTGGTTCAGAACTGAGTCTGAAGTTCAGTTTCTGTGAGTATTTCAGACACACTGAGTTCCTCCTTCTTTTTCACATTTGGATTGTGGGTAGCTCTCTGGTCTGCTTTACTTTGTTTGCCGGAACCAACCTTCCTTAGAAAGGAGATTCTGCAAGAAACTGCAAGTAGGTTCTGTAAGGTCATATTATTCAACTAATCACAAGCTTTTCAATAAAGGAATGAGGAGAGAAGAGGTCTTTTAATAATCTTTTTTTTTTTCTTCTTCTTTTGGGCTGGGGAATCAAACCCAAACATTTAGATTAGAAGGTTTATCCAAAGGTAATTTTTTGGCTAGCAGACCCCAGCTTCTTAGTTAATTTAGAAATGTATAGAATGTCCTGAACATGTTTAGACCTCACAGATTTTGAGGTCATTATGTTATTCATAGATAAATAGTAAATCTGAATTTAGAACAATTAATCACATTCACTTACTGTCTTCTGTAAATGGTCTAAATATATGTACACGTATATTTATGTACACATATACATGTACACATGTATTTATGTATGTACACATATATATGTGTACATATATATACATGTGCACATATATTTATGTGTAGATGTATATATATGTACACATATATTTATGGCACAAAGGATGACATATTTAAGCAGAATACTTTAAAACCAGACCTACCCAAAAGAAACTCCCAACCAAACAACGAATTACTTTGGAACTAGAAGAAACTCTATGATTGTCCTTCAAATCCTCTTACCTGCATAGTTTTATAGATAGTGCCATGTTGCAAAATATATTCTAGATAGCCATGATGCAAAATATATTCTATAAATTTTAAGCTGCAAATAAATATTTTTTTAAGCAGAAGATAGACGTTTTCTGTACTTGCAATTTTTTTGGGTTTTTTTTCATAGCATAAAGAATGGAGTAGCATGGGCGAAAAGCCAGTCTCTTGTTTCTCTCGTTTGCTGTGGATTCTTCTGGGTTTATCTTGCATTTTTATGACCTAAATCAGGAACAATTCTGCCGTTTCTCACTGAGCTGCACGTGCCTTAAAATCAATAGAAGACTCATGCTTGCTTTGTATATTTTTCTTCTGCAAACCCTATGGATACAGCGGTGTCTGTTTCCAATGAGAGTGGAACCTCCAGCATCCTGCAGGTTCCCAGCCCAGAAAACCTCTTCAGGCTGATGTCCAACAGAAGGGAATTCTTTGGTGTGTTTTGTCTTTTCCCCAAGCAGACAAACGTTGGTGAAATGACTTCTTCATCGCCTGTGTTACGATGTTCTGGCTTCCTTTCTGCAGCAATATTAACTTCATACTCATGTGAAATAATTCTATAAATGTCCATCCTTACTGTACACATCTCAAACGTTGGTGAAATGCCTTCTTCATCGCCTGGGTTACAATGTTCTGGCTTCCTTTCTGCAGCAATATTAACTTCATACTCATGTGAAATAATTCTATAAATGTCCATACTTACTGTACACATCTCAAAGAATAGTCATAGAATTTTTTCTTCTCCCATTTATCCTTCTGGTTTCCCTTCCCTCATTCTCACATCCCACCTCCTTTCCTCTTTATTTTCCCTGTTCCTTTAAAATGTTTTCTTTCCAAGTGAAACCAAACAAAATTATCAGCCCACAATGGTCTTCTGCATTTGTGTT
Organism: Chlorospingus semifuscus; assembly: GCA_035048045.1. Classification (NCBI taxonomy): domain Eukaryota; kingdom Metazoa; phylum Chordata; class Aves; order Passeriformes; family Passerellidae; genus Chlorospingus; species Chlorospingus semifuscus. The sequence continues at coordinate 69,239,743 of JAWWMS010000059.1, read as the reverse complement.
CTGTCCTTTGTTAAGGGGAATTGGAGCAGGGGGTGGGCTTGGGCTTCTATCCAGGAAAAAGGGGGAAGAGAGGCACTGTGGATCATTGCCAAGGACTGAAGCCGTCCCCAACCTTTTATTTAAGAGAATCTCTCAAATTTCTTTCTACCTCTCATGGGGTAAGCGCTTTTGAGTATCAATTACTGTTATTATTTACCTAGGGAGTGTGTGTATGGCATCTGGCATAGTTTGGAAATGTCAGTGTTCCTGTAAGTTTCATTCACAGGAGTTGCCTAGGTAGCCTCTCCATAATCAGATTCTTTAAGATTTGAAGGTTTGTTGGAAACCAGCAAGGGAACCATATGGTATCTGCACATTTCAATGCTTGTTTGGGTACTCAGAAGTGGATTTATTTCACTTTTTTTTTTGTGCTTTCCTCTTTTTGTGGAGGACTTTCTGGACCAGAAAAATAGCAAAGGCAGAGCTGGTAGAAGATGCAGCACGACAAGGGGCTCTGCCAGCTCCGAGCCAGGAAGGGGAAGTTGGCTCAACTGCTTTTCTTTCTCTCTCTCTTTCTTTTTTTTTTTTTTCCTTTTAAGCAGGGTTAAGGTGAACTCCTAAGCAATTGAGAGAGGCCCCACCTCTCCCAGCCTGATCTGCAGGCTCGGGTTTCTCTCTCCTGCCTGGTTCTCAGGAGCCCACAGAGAGCTTCTCGCCTGCCGCTGCTCCTGCCTTCAGCCCGAACCTGGCAAAATAACTCCCTCTGTAGAATTCAAACCTTAATTCAGGAAGATTTGCTGGCAAGCACCGAGTCAAGGATGGAGTAGCACCACTTGAGAAGAGATTCAGCAACCAGACCTGCTGCGAGCAGTAGGTGAGCAATATCACCCTCTCCACATTTTTTTTTCTTTTTTTTTCTTTTTTTTTCAAAATCGGGAAAATCCGTGTCTTCCCTGGAGGAGCCGTCAGGGGCAGGACTCTGGCAGTGATGGCTCTGACTTCACCTGCTTCTGCAAATGAGTCACGGAGCGTTATAAAAAGCGAGGACCTGCCAAGTCTCGTTTCTTGGAACTGAGTGGAAATTTCAGCAAGCAGCTGCTCTTTCCTTAGTTTATACTTTGCCCCTGCAGGTTTCTCGGAGAGGGCCTGGAATCACAGAAACTTTGTAGCAGAAGGGACCTGTTGCTCCTTTTTGATAGCCGTGGCTCGGTGGAATTAGCTGTTTGGTCCAGATATGATTCTAATCTTCCTACGGGATCTCGGTGAAGCCTGGAAGGAGCCTCGGGAACGCAATTGAGCAGGTGTGTAATTCTTTCTGGATTGGCCATTGAATCCTATAAAAAATCAGGAACAGAACCTCAAAAATCAGGAACAGAACCTCAAAAATCAGATTAGCTCTCCTATACACTACATCAGTGGAGGTTCTTTTCATATGTCTGATGCTGTCAAAAGATTTTTATGCTTTCTAGCTTTTCTCTGGAGTCACATAAGGCAAAAATTTATTTGAAAGAGAAATCAGTGAAAACAGATTCTCGCGGAACAGCCGGGTTTGACGAGGGGAAGTGGCTCACTATAGCAATCCCGGCTGTGCTAACAGCGTAGCCGTGAGGACTTTGGCTACCTGCGAGCAATCCGATAGGGACCATTCCCCTGCTCTGAGCGCCAGAGCCACGTGTAAATTGTCAGAGCGGGGCGGAACGCCGTGCCAGATGGAAACAACATAAACAGCTGGGAGATTTCATCCGGCGTTTCGAGCGAAGACGGGTGGGGGAGACTTTTGTTCTCGTAGACCGCTCGTTCCAAAGGTGCTTTAGCTACACGTACTCTTTCGGGGAAGGATGTTGCTTTGGAGCTGTGGTACGTTTTGTGCGTGGCCTTGTATTTAATTTTTTTTTTTTTTTTTTTTACGGTGACTTTAAACTCCCACGTCTCATCCCGGCTCCGGGGCGCTGCTCTGAGCGCCTTTGCATGGCGTGAGCCGCGCAGGGAGCGGGAGGAGGAGGCGGCTCCGTGCGGCCGCTCCGCCGGTGCGGGAGCTCCGCGGGCCCGCCCCGGCCTCGGGCTGGGGCTGGAGCTGGGGCCGGGGCGGGGCGGGTGCCCGGCAGAGGGAGCTCG
>JAWWMS010000059.1:69225885-69237549 GCA_035048045.1 Chlorospingus semifuscus | reverse complement strand
GGGCGGGTGCCCGGCAGAGGGAGCTCGGCTCCGCTCGCCGCGGCTGCTCCGCTGCCCGCCCCGCTCCCGCACTTTGTTGGCGGCGCGGAGCTCCCGCTCCCGCCCGCAGCCCCGCGGCCACCGCCGCCCCCGGCCCGGCAGGAGCACTCGGGGCACGGTAAGGAAGGGGCTGGCAGGGAGGGCAGGGATTTCCCCCCGGTGTCGAGCCCCCTTTGGTTGTTCCGCGACCCCAAAGAAGCCGGCGGGGCAGGCGGAGCCGGGCGGATTGCGGGGCGCTGCCCCGGCCTGTCCCCGCTGCCCTGCGCTCGGACAGGGCGCTGAGAAGTCTCCCCGGGAATGGTGGTCAGTGCTGCAGGTTTTCCCAGCCTGGCTGTGAACCCGCGAAGCCCTCCGTGTGTGTGTGTGTGTATATATGTATGTGTAGGTGTGTGTGTTCTCTCCTGCTGCCGCTGCGGTGCCGCCACACCTGCCCGCACCGGGCTGGGCATCCCCGCCGGGGGCACCAGCCGTGCCCTCCTCCTCCTCCTCCTGCCTCACCTTCTACCAGGTGACTCGCCTCTCAGTCCTCACTGGGGTATTCTTCCTTCCTCTCAGTGCTTACTAGGGTATGTTTCCCCCCATCTCAGTCCTCACTGGGGGATTTTTTTCCCCATCTCAGTCCTCACTGGGGTATTTTGTTCCCCCTCTCAGTCCTCACTGGGGTATTTTGTTCCCCCTCTCAGTCCTCACTGGGGTATTTTTTTCCCCCTTTCAGTCCTTACTGGTGTGTTTTCCGCCCGGTGGTTCAGCTGGTTTTTCCGTCTCGGTAGCGAGCGCGGAGCAGCTTTGGGTGGGATAATCCTGTTGAATGCCCTCGTTGGTTCGTTCGGCGCTCTCCCCTGCTGTCCCTCGTGTCCCCCCGCTGCTCAGCCCTTTCGTTCTCTCCGGTAACTTTCTCTGTTGGCTTTGCTCCTTCTGCCCCTCTCATGGCCGTGACACGCATTCATTGCCAGCGTGCCAGTGACCTGGGCACACCTTGGAAACAGGTTAGGGACATTTTGAGGAATAATTTAAGGTGCTCCTGACCCCCATCGTGATCTCAGCAGGGCTGCGTTGTATCCACGAAAACCAAGATGTTGCAGCTTCCGCTGAAGCATAATTTCAAGCTAGCTAGCAGCAGGCAGTAGAAGAAAGGGTGGAACAGGTTTTTCTTAAGGATGTTGTTTGAGAAGCAATCCTCCCACTCAGAAATTGTGCTTTGCCTTGGCTGGTGAATCTTGTACCCTCCAGAGTGGTGTGACCTTTGGTGGAGTCTGCTTTGTTTACTTGAGGTGAAGTGCTGAAGGTAAAAGTATTGCTCCTCTGCATTGTGTCTGCTGAAATATTAACCAAGTGATGGATCTCGCATGCCTTCCCAGCACAGATCATATTTTAATTACTCCACTCCTTCATCATCAAAAAAGTGTCCTCCTCCCTTCCTATTGACAGTCTTCCTTCTCGTTTGTGATTGTGCAATGTCTATATGTAAGCTACAAAAGTTGCTTGCATGGGAGAACATGAAAATGACCATTTTTTGTTGTTAGCAACTGGAAATACTTAATCAGCATGGTGTGGCCTGTCTCCTTTCCCTGGAATACCCATGGCAACCCTACACCCCCTGCCCTGTGAGGAGGAGAAACCTCTCCAGGGCCAGGCTTGCAGTGAGTTGGTGATTCCCTCTCAGGGAGTTTTGGGGTCTCTAGCTGCTCAGAGTGACTCTGAGATAAGTTAGAAAGTCTCTTTTCTCAGCTTGATGGTCGAAGAAGGAGTCAGAACTCTTCATTTCTCGGTCTCAAGGTTGTTTATTGTTTCTTATCTGTAAAATTCTTTCTCCTGTCTTGCTGAGGTCTGCTCAGCAAGACAGTCAGAGGCATTCTCCCTGCCCCTGGGGCAGTGTTATCTTTTTATACTAAAAATTCTGTGTACAATATTTACAATTACTTTCCAATAACTATCACCTATGTTAGACAGTGAGCTTCTATTCTAAACCAATCTAAAAGTGCCAACATCACAGCCGAAGATGGAGGCCAAGAAGAAGAAGGAGAAAGGCTGGACACACTTAGAATGGGGGTTCAAGAGGCAAGATAGAAGAATCTAAAAACTCTAAAAAATTTATTTTTCACTTTGTGATAAATCCACTATCATTCCACTTAAACTTTCGTGGCTTGTAATTCTTCATACAGGGTTGGTAATTGTTTTTTTAAGGGCTGAATCAAAGGCACAGGGGTCTTGGGCTCTGTGCTAAGGTCTCTGAGGAATTTCCTGGGTTCTGACAAGGGAGAGGGTGGTGGGGACTGCAAAGAGCCGGCAGAGTTTCCAAGGTGTAAGGGAGACGCCCCATATCTGCTCCTGATTCACAGTTCACAGGGAGTGAGGCAATATTAGCTCTCAGGTAAGGAGATACTGTGCTCAAGGCTCCACACGAGCACGCTGTGGCTGTCCCTGCTTTTTCTGGAGAGCCAAAGGAAATGGAAATGGCTCTGGATTGGAGTTTTGGCTTTTGGATTTGAGTTGTCCAGCTGGCTTGTGCTGTCACGCGCTCATGGAGGCTGTGGTGTTGAGTTATGCCTTCTCCTAGCTCTGAGTGCTGCTTTCTGAGTGATCCTGTGATTTTGAAAGCAGACAAAGCGTCCCATTAGATTTATTTGGAGGGAGGTAACGCCCCAGGAGCAGCAACACCCAGTAATGATTAGGTGCTAGTTATATACAGCAGTAATGGAGAGGGCAGGATTAATCTGAAGTTACTTCTGCTGTGAAATGCACAGATGGAAAAAGTACTGAAGTTTTCCACTTGGTGACAACTAAATTCTTGAAATAGGGTTGATTTTTTTTCTGTCCATAGTCCAGCTGTAAATGGTGAATCAGTCACATTAACTACTGCATTTTTTCCCCTGTGGGTGACAGCTTATTAAAATCTAACATCTGAAGTCAAATAATTGAAGCCCCAAGGGTCAGAATAGATTAAATATATAAGAATTCTTCAGTTACTGTGGGGAGATAGGAGAAAACTTGAAGTCCACACGACAAAGATTGCACCAACAAAGCACTTGCTAACTTTGGGTTCAGTGTCTACCACTTGTTGCTCTTACATTCCTGGTTACAGCTCCTGCATCTCTTCTCATACAGTGAATGACTGCTCAATGCAACGATTTTTTCAGACAGCTTTTGGCTGTGCCAGACAGAAAAAGGAAAGCCTTTGTGGCCCCTCCAGTCTCCTCTCTCTGCTGTGGGGCTGGTGGCAAGAAAGAGAAGATGTTTGGCACCTTGGAGTTGTTGCTTACAGTGCAGCCTGATCCTTGTATCTCCATTTCAAGTATATTTTTGAATGTGAAAATTCGGAATATAAGAGGCTCATTTCTTGTATTCAGTGCTAGTTCTCTAGTTTTTCCATTACTAAATGCTTCAAACCAGAAGAAACTAGAATTCCTGCTTTTGGGGAGGGGCTGTAACTGGTGCCATTTTATCTTAACTCCAGACATGGACTCTGATTCATCTGCCAATTTATTCATCCAAAACAATGACATTCTGTCTTGTACAGCTTTATTTTCTGATTTAACCTAGGATTTTCAGTTTTCTGCCCTGAATTCCAAGCTAGATGATGAACTTTTGTTTTGCCATGAACTTCAGCTGCTAGTGCAGTCCTGAGTGACCATTTCTCCCTGCTGTGCCTGTAGAGGAATTTAGGCATAAAGTCATTGAAAGTTTCACCTAGATCAGTGACGCCGGTTTGAGTGTGCGTAGAAAACATTTGCAAAGCTGTTTATAAAACAATGTTCTGCAGTCACTGAAGCGGGTTTTTAAGACAAGGTGTCTTTTACAGCTGTTGACTCTGGGAGAGTCACAGCCTGCTTGGAAGGACCATGATGGTGTGGGAAGAAGCAACTCCACATCTGTTTTGTGAGGAGGGGCTCTTTTCTTCTTTCTTTTATTTTAATTCCCCTCCTAATTTTGTGTCATCGACACTGGGGGATGAGAAATGAATCACAAATGGAAATGTTGTTAGCATTAGCTTTTTAAGATCTGTTTCATTTTGAGCGGTGGCCGTGAGCCTGCAATCACTAACGCATGGCTTTGATTGTAACGTCAGTTTTAGTAACATTTTAAAATGTTAGCCAACCCAGGGCCTTGAATTGCTACTAGTTGAACGCTTCCAGTCCTTTCTTCCCTTCCACTGTCTCGGTAATTAAAGTTGGGCATGCTGTGAATCTCCACAGGGTTAAGATCTGACATGGAAATAGCAAATTACAAATTACTTTCTTTGCATTTATTACCTTTGTCTCTTGATGAATACACTCCAGCAACCTCGATTAGACAAAGTTAGCAGATGTCTCTGGCCTCAAAGGTGCAGAGTTAGCGTTTTTTCCATGAAGTTGTCCATTTCTGTGGGATTTTTCTGTTGTGTAGATTTCTGATGCATGACAGGCGTCTTCATTACTGTGGTGGTGTGACAGGGGATTCTGCTTGCCTTTGTTCTCACAGCCTCACTCCTGTTGTCACTTGGACCAACCATGGAAATTGTCAGCTTCTCTATAAAGCTACAGAGGAAAAAAGAATAACAAAACCACCAATATAAACACAGAAATTATTAAACCATTCTGGAATACTGTGAAAACTTAAGAGTGTTTCAACAGAATAATTAATAGAAACTAATGATTTTAAGAATGGTATCTGTTGAGTGAAGATAGGTGTTATGGATGTCCATAACTTAAAAGAGGTTTCATACAGATAATGTGGTTGTTGTTTTGTTTCATTATTGATTTTATTTTGTTTTGGGTTTTCTGTTTGTTTTCTTTTCAAGAATGCATTGGTTTTACACGAAAGAGAGGATTTGTCTTTTAATAATCCAAAATGTCACAGTCCATGGATTTTCTGGATTTTATAGATTGCCCCTGAAGATGGGGAACACCTGATTCCTTTCAAGCTTTCCATGAGTGCAGGGGAGCTGCATTCAGCTGGGTTGATTGTGAAACTGCCAGAGCTGGTTCTTGGGGCTGGAGTTGGCTGTAGCTGCTTCAGACTAAATGTACTACAGGTGTTTCTCTTATTATCTCTAGCTCAGCAATGTTTATAACTGGAAAATAAAGAAGTGACTCCTGGCGGATTTGTATTTATTGCTTTGATTTCTGCTCCTGCATGTAAAAGCTTTTTTAAAGATTTGACCAAGTAGAAAATCAGGCACTAGGATTGCTGCTTCTCCCATCAGCTCTTCATTCTCCTCATCCTTCAGAAATTGTCTCAAGTGCAAAGAGGAGCTGAAAGTGAGGTGTTAGCAGCACCTGCTTGTTGTCCATTAGATAAACCCACACCCATTAGCGAATGGTTTTTAACATCCCCTCCCCAAAACAGCTGCATCAAACTTGTTGCAAAAACATGAGAAATACCTGAGCTCACAGGAGTTCGTCTGCTCCTCAACACTTGCAGATACCTGGTGAGATACAAGATTATCCCAGTTTTGTCAATGTTTTGCCTTTAGGTAGACTTTGATCTTGCTCCGTTTTGTTCCGTTAAAGTCCTAGTGAATTGTCTTTTACCTGAAATGTGAACTTCGGTTAATGAGCACGTTCTTTCAGTCTGGGGTGGTTGAGAGCGCTCAATTCATCCTTCTGAATGCTCCTTTCATGAAAACTGAGGACTTTGCTCTTCCTTCTAATGTACTCTTCCTTCTTCCGAGGCCGCTGATCTTTTTATTTGTTTCCACAGCGTGTCTGAGGTGTAGTCTTCTCTATTTCCTGAGACAAAGATCTCTTTGTTTCCAGCGTAAAATATAATTTGAAGTAATTAGCCTGAAGAAAGCTTTTTGTTCCCTACTCCATAAGAGATTAGAAAGACACTTGGTGTTTCTGGGTGCTAGGTATCTGGTTAATGCAGGGATTCTCTTAAGCATTCAATGCCTGTGAGAATCCCAGTGTACATCATAAAAATATTTCTGAATGAGCTGTTCTATTGCTCAGAGCATGTGAATGTGAGACCTTTGTAGAAGGAGTGAGACATTCGTCTTGTAGATTGTCTTATGCACTCAGATACATGGAGAACTCAATGATCTGGCAAGGATAATGCAAGGAAATTGAGTTAGATCAGGAGGAGTTTGTGTTATCATGTGGCAATAAAATTTAGCTTGATGGTCTTCTGTGCCATTTAAAAAATGGCGTGGAAAAGTCAACTATTTATTCTTGTGCCTCTAAAGTAATTTTCAGCTTTGCACAACATGTCTTGAGAAGGCAGTGAGTGCATTGTACTGCCTTCAGCTGGAGATAAAAATATACATCTGTGTTTCACATTCAGAACAGGCTGCATATGAAATACATGTGTTTTCTTCTTTCCCTTCAGTCTCATCTCAGACTCGCTTTTCCCAGAGTGGAATTATTTATTCTCTGCTCCACTTCCAGCATTATTTATTGCTTTGCAATTCTTGCTGTGCTCTCGCAGCCCTCAGTGTAATGTTTCAACTTTCTGTTTCCTTCTCTTCCTGTGCTCAGGGATGAAGCCTTGTCCAGGGCAGAGGGCTGGGAGCTGGAGGATGGGATCTGTTTCTGTTTTAACAGCAGACTTCGTTAAGGCCAATAAATCTGGGCTAACTGGTAATTAGCCTCTCGGTGCTATCTCACGCAGAGAGGGCAGGACATTGTGAGGAATCTGGACTTTGTACCTTGGTGTCTCTTAGGTAAGTCACCCCTGGGTGACAAATGTCCTGCCCCTGCCAAGAAACAGGCACAGCCTCTCCACAGCAGCCACAGTGTCCCTTCCCTTGGCTGCTAAAAGGCTGCTGCCGCCTTCAGAGCCTTGTCCTCAGCTTGGCTTTGCCTACTCTGCAGATTTTCCTTCCCTCTGCTTGCCTCAGCCGTGTTTCTCCACCACCTTCCATATCCTACTGTTGGGTGTTGATATAACTTTAACTCTCCTGTTCTTTATATTTTTTTTCCTATTGTTTCTTTATTTAACCCCTATTTTCCCTTCCCTTTTTGTTTTGCATCACTCTTTTAATGCACATAGTGCTCCATGTTCAGCTTCGTGAACACTTCTTGCAGTAAAGCTTTTTCATACTCAAACCCCAACTCTTTCTCTCCTTTAGTGTCCTTTATTCCAAAGTCCTCTCTAAGGCATTTCAGACCCACTGTTCTCAGTGGGAAATGTGGTGTGTGAAATTATAAGGATAGTCAAGTCTTTGTGGGTTAAGTCATGCCTTCCCTACAATGTGTGTGCTTTGTCAAGGCAGTAATTTTAAGCTCTCATCACGCAGTTGTACAACTCCAGACCTTGCAGGGAGGCGTTGGAGTGTGTGTAGGCATGTGTTTTCCCTGTGTGAGTGAGGTGTCTAATACACATTCAAAAAGTCTCTTCAGTAAAAAGTTTTACTGAATATGACTGTAGGATGTTCTCAGAAGTGCCTTCAATACGTGGTTGAACAAGTTTTTTTCTGCTTAGAATTTTCAGTTTTTCTCACTTTTTATATATGAAAGCTGAATGTTGATATGCAAGTGGCTTGGGGCAGCTGGCAACAGGGAGCTGTGTCTTCCCAGGGACAGCACTGATTATTTTTTTGGAGGAGGTGGATGCTTAGAGCATGAGAGTTTATGTCCCAGTGGGTTCTTTGAGTATTTTAAACTGTCCTTTTATAAGTCTGGAAGTTATTGTCCAGACATCTCCATTCCCTTTTTTTAAAAATAATCTAAAAATCTCAATTTTGGAACAGCTGTTTTGTCTCTGTCTCAGTTTTCCTATTTATAAACAAAACACATATCTGACTCTCAGGAGTTTTGTGAGGCTTAATTAACAAATATTTATACAGGCTTTTGAAGACATAAAGCAGCATATAAATGCTAAGCAGTGTTATTATTACCACCAGCTGCTTTGTTGTAATTGAAGTAATAAAAGTTTCAGTGCCAGTGGTTGTGTTGCTGTTGCCTAAATAGAGTTTTTGTGAACTCAGGAAACATTGAGGATGGGGAGAAAGTGATGGTGTGGACCATACTGAAATACAGTGTGTGGGACAGCTCTGAAACCTTTGGAGGACTTAAACTAAATAATTTTAATAAAGAAGTAAAAGTCCAGAACTGGAAAAGAATAAACTTGTTCTGCAGTATGTTTAGAGGTCCCAGGACTAACTGGGGGTTGTCTGTGCTGTGCCGTGTGTCCCTGGTTAGGAATGAGCTGGCAGCATTTGCATTTATGACTGTGGCATATAGAAGAAGGGATCTTTTAGAGATGATTGATAATGGGTAGTATAGGAAAAGTAACATGGTATAAATCACAATTAGCCTTTGCAATTTATTCTTTTTTGAGGTCTACTTTTGTAAAACGTTCATGACTTAAAGCTGAGTTATTTTTATTAATGTTCTTGTGCTTATCTCACATAACCAGCTTGTTAAAAGCGGATATGAACGCTTTTTAAGCCTCTGACTTATAAATTGTGAGAAAGAGAAAGGAAGATTGATTCCAACAGGCTTGAAGGTAGATTCATTTCTCTTCCAGTTAGCAAAATGAGAGAGAGGGAAGAATTAAACTGTAGACTTAGTGAGCCAATCAGTTTCAGCCAGGTTGGAAATCATTAGATTTAGCTCCAATGTAAAATCTGGTTGTAAAAGTCTAACTTAAGAGAAAATTAATTCAGGGGAATTCTGTTTTGGTAAATTGATGATAACATCTCTAAGTTATTTCTGCCTGAAGTAACAAGAGTGTGGAAAATATAAAGTAATAACAAAGGAGCAGTGAGGGGGAACAATTATTTTGCAAACATCTCCTGAGGTTCAGAGGGGGTTACTTGGTCGCATTAAAAGAAGAATATTGTGCTGCCTGAATGTTGGAGAGGATTGATAAAAACTGTAGCTTGAAGAAAACATCTCTGTTCTTTTTACTGTAAACATTTGAGATAAGATGGAAAAGTTTGGAAGAATGCAACATCTGCTGCAAGTTCTCTCAGCATTCTTAATTGTTTGTCATGAGATCTTGGTTTGAACATTGGCAGGTATTTCTGGTAGGTTTAGGGGGTTCTAATTTGTTAAGTTAGGCTGTCAAACTACCAATAGCAAGTAATCTGTCTCTAATAATATTTTAATATTTAGTAAAATGCTGGCTTTACTTGTAAGGGATGTTCCCTAGCAGCTTCTGGGTCAGTTCTACCTATGAATACCTGAGTTATTTAATGTGTTAGAGGGATCACATGAATGTGGATCATGAGTGTCATGATTTCATAGTGGCTGTCTGCAAGAACTTTGAAAACAGAGAGGATGCAAAGCAGGGAACTTACTCAGTCCTTTATGATTACAGGTAAGCAAATTTTTGGACAACTTTGAACATTATTAAACACTGAGAAGAAAAGTCCCAAGCCCTTCTTTTTTTTTTTTTTCCCTCCAGTTTTAGGCAAATCTTACTTTAAAAATTACCATAAAATGTACAACCACAAAGCTGTTCTGCATAGAAATAGAAGCACTTTAAACACACAGAGGCAGACAACATAGCCCTGAGGCACATATGGAGACAACCAAAATGCTGAATGGTAGGTTCAGAAAAGGTTACTGCTCAAAATATTTTCAGTAGCCAAGTGGAAGACAATTCATAGCATTGTATTAGAGCTGTTCTTTCTTTGTGAGAGACTGGTGACACCTCATTGTGTGTGAAAGTCTGGGGATTTTTGACGGCTGTGGGAAAGAGCAACTATTTTATGCTCCCTGTATGCAGAGGTAGAACAATTAGATAGGAATTTTTCTGTTACCCTAGACTGTAACACAGAGTATGATAACTGTCTTTTGAAGTACAAAAAAAATCTGCCTCGGGGGCTATAGTTTTAAAGCATCATATGAAATGCTGATTTAATAAGGTCTGCTCCTTGCACATTTTAAGTGCAAGGAAATGTGTGTGTTGAGACCTTGCTAATCCTTCATTTGCACAAAGTCTTTGGCTCATTCCCTAACTGTCAAGGAATTAATGGTGTGCTTCCACGAGATCCTGCATTACTGGCCTGTAATTATTTTCGTAAGAGATCCTGCACTGCATTTGGTGATGCTTTATGAATTATCATAATAAATAGAATGAAATTGCTGTTGTCAAAACTTGTGAGCAAAGTAATCTGATCCCCATTGTTGGTGTACCCAGTGGCTCGTGGGATTAAGTGATACCCAGTGGACTTCCAGGCACTTCACATGCAGGTTGGTGAGAGGTTTGCTGAGCTGGGTTGTTGTACTTGTGGCAAGTTAAGCAGGGGTGTAGGTGATAAGGAACAATTCCACTGAGCCAGAAACAGGCTCCAGTTGCTTGGGACATGGTGGTTTTTGTGTCTCCTGACTGAGGATGGAGGTCCTTGCTCCTGTGGTATTGCCCAAACCTGGGTTTGGTTCTGTGTCTACAGACACGTGCTGCATTTGCATTTGATTTTATGGAAATCTGCACCTAGCTGAAGCAGGCAGTGCAGAAGGTAGCATATATCACCTGTTTTTCAAGTGGAGAGAGACAGTAGTATTCAATTTTGGAATATCTACCTAGGATTTTCCCTTTGGTTTATTACAAATCCTTGTACAGTCGTAGCTCCTCCAGATCTTAGCCAGTGACTGGAGGTTTGTTGTACCATGCACTCAATTTCAGGAGAATGTTATTAAACATTGTGTCCATTTTTAAGTCAGATAATCTATAAAACCTGTTGAAAACCACAAGAGATCATTACATCATCTAGTTTGACCTCCAGAGTGTATGAAGGAGGAGAGTTAGAGTTTCTGCCCTTCTATTTCTGCTAGAAAAATATTAATCAAGTTTGCTTGGCTTTCCTCTGAGGAAGATAGACAAAGTAAATTAAACTACCTGCCCCTGGCAAACACTGGCATTTTTCACTAAGTACATTGGTGAATTTTTAGTGGTTCTTCGGGTGTGAATAATGTAATCATGTGAATGCCAGAACGTCGTGCAGCTCTCTGGATGCTGTTGTTTATGTATGTATATATATATAAATTTTATATATATACATATATATATATATATACTTTGTGTATATGTATATATACTTTGTGTGTGTATATATATATATACAATTTTTTGTATATATATATATACACACTTTGTATCTATATATAGCTAGATATATCTATATGTATCTCTACTTTGGCATGTAGCAGATGCAATCCAGGTTTCTTCCTCTAGATACACACACCTTTTCCCCAAAAGCTTCACAGGCTAAAAGCAGGTGATCCTGGAGTCTCTGCTTCTATCCTTCATGCTTCACTGGATAAATTATGTAAACTCACATCACTTTCTGTGCCACTGTGTGCTTGTCTGTGTAATCACTTTTTGCTTGCGTGGCAGACTGAGGTACTTGTTGGCACAGCAGTTTTTAGGAGTTTAAGGCCATGTTAGCCTGTGTGGGGAATCCATGGGAGTGTTGGGGATGTTCTCTATAGGTTCACTTCAATTTTTGAGAGAATTGTGGCCTTCCTGCCTTCTAGAGCATGGAACTGGTGTTGTACAGACTCTAGGATGTCCAGATGTGTACTGTGCTAGTATTTACAGTAATGCCAGTGATGCCTCAGGTTTAGCTTTTATATATTTCAGTTCTGTGCTGCTTTAGTGTGTGGGTCTGGGCTTCATGTTAGGGGATGCTGAGCTCTGTGCACAGAGCAGGGAGACAAAACAATTCCTGCTCCAGCTGGGCACCAAGGACAAATG
>JAWWMS010000059.1:69199260-69225734 GCA_035048045.1 Chlorospingus semifuscus | reverse complement strand
GCCGTGCATTTTGGGGCCATTTTGGTTCATCTTGGGCGCAGCCCTGGCTGGGCTCTGGTGCTGCCCAAGGTGGAGCCATGGAGGAGATCCTTTGAATAAATCCCTGCTTTATTCTGTAACTCCATCCAGCCTCTGTTCTAGCTCAGCCTTCTCAAGGCAGCACCAGCAGTAACATTTTTTCAATATTGTCACGTCTTCCTCATGGCTTCTATCAAACAACATTTACACACGTCACTACAGGCAATTTACTAAATGTAGTCCAAAAATTGGGTTTCTGTGGGAATGTGTAACAAGCAATGTGAGTCCTCCTTGGTTTTAAAACCTTCCTTGTAGAGCTTTAGTGCAGTGACTTCTTTAGGATGTAAAGAAAAAATGTGGCAATTTTACAGATGACCTTGCTCTTTATGCTCTCCCTGCATGGGACTCTTGCTTCCAGTAATGAGGAAATGTTCTGAGGCAGTGTTCTTGCCACGGTGACATAAAACAACAGAGGCTTCCAGTTATTCCCCTGTCTTGCCCTGTAATAGACACATGCCTGCAGGGACCCGCTGACCTTAGAAATGATGCATATCTGGAGCTTGGGGTCATTTCTGTCCTACAGATTTTTTTTTTTTTTTTTGTGTGTGTGTGTGTGTTTTTTTCTTTTTTTGTAATAGGCGTTGGGATGGTGACACTGCACTCACTGATTAGAAACCATATATGATTAGTATTTTTGATCCAAGTGTGCCCTCTCCATTCTGGACACACAATCCCCCTAGAGCTCCTGGAAATACACTCAGTTGTTGCTCTGACAGAAAGAAAAAAAAGCAGGAAAAAAGCCCCAAAATTGCCTAAAATTTACCTTTATGAGTTTGAAGGTGTTTTTCAGCACAGGGATAAAGATTGGTAGTGATGTTCATGAGTTGTTCAGCTGTGGGGGAGAGGGTTTCTGCAGCATCAGAACCTTGATCTCTAAGTACTTGTTTGTTCCACTGATATTAATAGAACAAATTGTCTGCCTGTTTAATGATTTTGAGGTTGAGGCTCAAAAATCTCTGAAAAATAACAACCCACGACAAAAAAACAAAGCAAACCCCAAGATAATTTGTGTGCTTGTTTTGTTAAAGGAAACTTAGATCATTTGGAAACAATTTAAAAGAATTTGTCACCATTCTTGTTATTTTTTTTCTGTCCTCATCTTATTGTGAGACACATCTTTTATTTGAAGTGTGTGCTATTTTAAACAGGCATTATGTTTTCATGAAAACTCTGCTGGGCAATGTCTAAATCCAGACATAAAGGCAAATAAACTAAGAAAATCCTCTGTTTATCTGAGATGAGAGGACTTTTTTAAGAAAATGAGAGAGAAGGGATCTAAACCAACTTAATGTTCTCTTTTGTCTCTCTTTATGCTCCTTAATGTTCTTCTGCAGTCCTCAGGAATTACATTATCTCACTGGTATGTCACTGGGGTAGTACTACAAAGAAATCTCAAAATGCTACTGTCTTTAGATTGTACAGTGAGGAGAGGCAGAAAGTGCGGCATTGCACTCTTTGATCTAGGCTGATTCTGATTTTACTCTGGATTCACAATTGATGTGAGTGTTTAATGATGGATAACATCTTTTGGATGCTCCCTGCACCTCAGTGAGTTAAACCTGAGGGCTTACATCTTTCTTTTGGGGCTGTTAATTTTACACACAGCTGAGGTCTCTCGTGTGCAGGGTTGGCTATTTGGGATTTCTGATCAATTACATTTGACAGCTCCTCCTCAGTTGTACTACTTGGTGTTGCCTCAAACAAAGCTGAGCAAGCTTACTGTAAACTTTCCTGAGCTCCTTTCTAGTGAAATCTGTCACAATTTCCTGTCACTTGCAAGGCTGTGGAACGAGCTGTCACACAAGTGAGTACTGGAATTGTGGAGATGGGTGTAGCAGGAGTGCCAAATGAAGTGGAGATGAAAAACTGGGGGCTGTGGACTGGGAAATGAGCAGGATGCTGTAGTGGGGGGCTCACTCCATCTCCACTAAAATCTTCAGGATCTGTCTGTTGGGAGCTAGGAGAGCTTCCAGGGTTCCTGGCCAGGAGGCTCTTTGGTTTGTTTTCAATTTCATTTCATGGGAAATTAAATTAACATCTCTAATTTCTTCCTTGTGACCCCTGTGTTTTTCATGGAGGGCTTGTTTCCATATATTTCCATATACCTCATTGCAGGTACTAGACAAAAAAGCCAAAACTACTGCCCCAAAAACTCCTGATAATTCAAATTCAAATCTCCAGTGATGATACCTGGTGAGCCTATGGCAGTGGTACAGAACAGAGTCTGGAGTGGGGAATATCAGTGCTGCCACATCCCCCTTTTACAAAGCCCTGGGATTCTTCTTTTATCTTGGTTCAGTCTGCAAAGTCTTGTGAAAACAGTAAACTGGCTCACCTCCAGTGATTTTTATCTTGAATTAATAACAAGTTGTCTTTTCTCACCAAGATAAGTACTTTTCTTTGAAAGAAAAATTGCTTTATCTTCTTGAGGATTCTACCATGTTAGCTAACACATTAAATATTGTGGGTTTTTTTCTTTTTTTTTTTTTTTTTTTTTTTCTTAATAATCCTTGTGCTATCAGGACCTTTGATTTGCCCTGGATTTTAATGAGTCATTTAAAAGCAGAGTTCTGTTTTGGCCATTTGACTGTGATACTCCCTCTCAAATCAGTTACCATTTTGAGGATGACATCTGAGTCTGCCTATGTTTCTGCATGGCTGGAAGCTGTCACTACTCATTGAAACTTATTAGTGCTGGAAATGGATATGCTGCTTCATCTGCTGGGGATGAAACCTGAGGCACCAGCATTCAAATTTAAATGTTGTTCCCATGGGGAAAGGAGGAGAGCTTGGAGAGTGAGGGGTGAGAGCTGCCTTGCAGCTCAAAGAGGCTTTGGGAGCTTTGCCTACAGGTTGCTAAAAGCAGGTTGTGGCATTTTTTTGATGATTCAAGAAAATACTGTTCTTTAAAATCAAAGTTTAATGGGAGGTTACAATGCTTTAGCTGAAGATTATATTGCAGAAGACACTCAATTTTTCTTTAAGAGGAACCAAAGTTGGGAATCCTGCTTTTGGGGAGGGGGAATGAGCACTTGAGGAATTAGACTTTAAAGAGGGCAGGTGCAAAGTCTGACTCAAAGCCAAGCTTCTGTGATGGCTCCTGGGAGTCCACACGTTCACCCAAAGTATGCAAAATGATTCTTAAAAATGGGCAGTGGAGGCCATGAGCCCCCATCCATCCTTATTGTCACTTTCTCTGAAAGGGCTGTGAGCCAAAAGAGCAGAAAGACAGGAGGAGTCCTGTGACGGTGCTCACAGGGATCCGAGGAAGAGGGAAGAGACAAGAATGTTGACTCCATGTTTCAGAAGGCTTGATTTATTATTTGATGATATATATTACATTAAAACTATACTAGAAGAATAGAAGAAAAGATTTCATCAGAAGGCTAGCTAAGAATAGAAAGGAATGATAACAAAAGTTTCTGTCTTGGACAGAGAGTCCGAGCCAGCTGACTGTGATTGGCCATTGATTAGAAACAAGCACATGAGACCAATCACAGATGCACCTGTTGCATCCCACAGCAGCAGATAATCAGTGTTTACATTTTGTTCCTGAGGCCTCCCAGCTTCTCAGGAGAAAAATCCTAAGGAAAGGATTTTGCATAAAAGATGTCTGTGACAGAGTCCCTGGGTGGCTCCAGCTGTACCTGGCCCTCACCACATCACTGATCCTTGTTTTACAAGGCTGCACTGGGAGCTCCATATTGTAATTTCTTCATTGTTTTTTCACTTCATTATACCTAAGTATATTCCCAGTACAGAGAATATTTTCCCCTACCTCCTCTCCTCCTCCCATGCCTCAGCACAAGCCCAGAGCTTGCTTGAGACAGGAGTCTTTGACTGACAGTGCCTTCACCATTTGAGACTGGTGGTGTGCTAAAATGTACAACTGGCATTTCAGAAGCTGTAAAACTGACCTGACAAAGTGTGACTTTCTATTTTTTTTATTTGCTTTTATTTTTTTACTCTCCCCTTCTCTCAGCAAGTGGTAGATGTGTCTTGATTCTGATCTGTCATGTTCTTGTGTCACTGCAACCTGTAGAGAACTATAGAACACTGAAATTGGTACATTCTGAAATTCATAAACAGAATTGAAACAGCATAGCCATAAATTAATCTTGATTCAACTTTTTTTCTTAAATACAGTTCAGTTTGCAGCAGGAATTCAGCAGTCTCAAGCCTACAGAGTACAAAGGTGACCTTCAAGGTGATGGGAATGGTTAGGGCAGACCAGATTTTACTAATGGATTTGTGACTTCCTTAGTGCCCCTGAATAACCCATTTATTTCTCTGAAACAAACTAAGAGTTGTTGTTCTTTGCCTAAAGAGCAGCATTTTTAAAGCAAGCTTACAGTTCTCTCAACCTCCCATGCAACAGCTTGGAGGCTTTTCCTTGACAGATAATAATATTGTGAGGAAAAGGAAGTTTTGCAAACCTTAAACTTCCTGAAGAGAAAAGTGCTGCTAAGATTCCTTGGAAAAAAAAAATTTAATAGCACAACAAAATATTCAGTGAGTCATCATTTACAGGAACATCACTTTTCTGAGATGGTAACAAGATATAATTATTCTCCATTTATCCCAAAGGAAGGCAAATTTTGCCAGCTTTTTTGCTGGTGTTACACTTCAGTATTGCAATCATATTTAAAGGAATAGTACCCAATTTCATCCATCAGTAAAGCCAGGATGCTTCTGAATTAATGACAGAAACTCTCCACATCAGGTTTGAACACTGAATAAAAGGAAATGAGGAATCAGTTGAATAAAAGGACAAGAAATTTCTAAAAGATACGGATAAAATAATGAAGCTGAACATTTGCAGAAATGCTTATAAAGGGAAGCCATTCCCATTGCAACAATTAGTCTGCAGCTTAGTGTTTGTGCAAGAGAGTGCTGCTTCAATTGACAAAACTGATTTCTATAGCACAGTGGTGAGACTGGCTCAGACTGAAACTGAAATGTTCTCTTACTTAGGTACTAATGCTAATTAGTGAATGAAAGATCTCTTCCAAGTAAAATCACTTTTCCTGTATGCACTAATGACCCAGTCTTAAAGCAGGTTCTTACCTGATCAACCTTTGAAGTGTTGCACTGGGCATTACAGCTTTACAACTCTAATGCTAAATAACATTTCTGAAGGATGTGCTCTTATACAATGAGGGTGCTGGATGTCTGGTTTTGGGCTCATGGGGACTTGTTCTCCTTGATGACTTCTTCCCCCTGCATCTCATTGTGCTTCTGAATGTCTGTTGTGCACAAGGTTTTCTCTTGACATCATAGAGAAAAATACTGAGTTTATGATCCTAAGTGGAATATTTTTACTTACTTTTTTTATTTGTTTTTTTTTGGTATTTAAAATAGCAATGTATCAATAGTGGTTGTTGTCCATGTTGTTCCCACAGCTGCAGTAGTGTGGAGCATCAGAAATTTGGTTTGTCCTGGACCTTGAAAGTTGCTATGGCAACTGTACATCCCACTGGGGAATCGGAGTCAGGTGTGCACAGCTCATTTAACTTTCCAGCATTCCTCTGCACATGTGTTAGGTCTGGGAACTCCATTGAAACATCATCTCTGGTGTGCTAAGGAAGAGGAATCCCTGCTCCTGTCCCTGCCTCCCTGTGCTGCAGTCTGTGATCTCCCCCTCTCTCTGTGCTGAGTGAGGAGCTGCAGGTGCTCACCTGGAGCTCCCTGATGGGCACTGGGGGAGGGTCTGCTCCAAGCTGTTGGTCTCCATCAGTGCCCTGGCTGTGGGACAGGGACACTTGAGGAGCTGAGCATGACACGTGGGCACCTCTTGGGTTTCTGTGGTTGAGATGACCCCAAGGTGTCAGAAAGTCTCTTCTTCCCAGCCCCACAACCAAAGAAGTCGATATTTGTTGGTTCTGCTTTTCAAAGTTGTTTATTTTCTCTTATCTAACACATTCTTTTTCTGACCTGCTGACATCTGTCCAGCAGGCTGGGTTGAGGCACATTGACCACCCATGGGGTGGTGTTAGCTTTTTATACTAAGAACTACCTGTACTTTATTTACAACAATTTTCCAATACCTATCACCAATGTTAGACAGTCTGTCTCTACTCTAAACCAATCCAAAAGTGTCACCATCACAGCAGAAGATGGAGGGCAAGAAGAAGGAGAAGAAGGACAGAACACTTCCAGATTCCTCCATCTTGCCTCCTGAACCTCCATTCTAAAACCCCCAAAATTCTGCTTTTTCACTCTGTGACAAATTCACTGTCATTCTACTCAAACTCTTGTGCCTTGTAAGTCCTCACACAGAGCTGGTAATTGTTTCCATGGGTTAAAATCCAAGGCACAGGTGTTTGTGACTCCGTGCCAAGGTCTCTGAGCCCCCTGCCAGGGTCTCGAGTCCTCCAGGGCAGTCAGAGGAATGTCCTGGGTTCCCACAGGCACCCAGCTGGGTCACTGCAGGGGCTGCTGCACTCTGCACGCTGGATTTGGGCTCCTGGAAGTCACTTTCTTACCCAAAACCAGCTGGCATCCTGTGCCCTGCCTGGGCATTTTTCCTTTGAAGCACCACTCAGGTAAGAGCTGACCTTCAGAGTCAGTGCTCTGGGGGCTGGACCTTGCCCAGGACAGTTCAAACATCTCTTTTCACCATCCCCTTCCTAAAAATATAACAGGAGCTGCATGTGGACTTAGAGAAGGGAATCTTCATGGGGATGAAATATAAGCAACCATTGTGTAAATATTTTTTTACATTATGTAGTGAGAATTATACCCTCCTCTTTGATTTATGCACCATTTTTTTGGCCAAACTGTAATCCAAAGTGATCCAAAGGGAAGCCAGCATCTCCCACACCCAAGAATGTGCTGGCTCCTCTCTTTCTCCTCCTGTGTAAGATGTTCTCTCTTATTTTGGGTGCTGTTTTACACTCATTCTGTGGTAAGACACTGAGCCAACCCTGTTGGTGCCCCCACGCACTCAGTGGAGCAGCAGAGCACAGGCTGAGTTTGCAGCTGGATTGAATTACGTTTGGGTTTCTGTTCAGTCTGAAGGTTTAGCACCATCTGGGAGCTGTTTGCAGACAGCAGCAGGTCTCATGTTCTGGAGTGCATTTGGGTGGGAGAGAAGAGGGGCTGGGAGGGGTGGAAATCTCTGGTTTTGGTGTACTTTGTGTGCATGTGTGGTTGAGATCTGCTTGGACTGACTGCCAAAAAATCTTCAAAGGGTCTTTCTCACCATGATCAGATTCTTCTAGCTTGCTACATTCAACTTTTGTAGGTTTTTGGGTATTTTTGGTAGCTTTTTTTTGCTACTTATTCAGTTCCAGCCATTGGCTTCCTGTTGCCTACATCTCATCATTGAGTGATGCCACTGGTGCCTTTGGGGTAAAAAACAAAGAAAGATGCATCTTTCTTTGGGCCCTGCTTGTCCTGGTGTTGCCTTGATATTTTGATAAGCAGAAGTCCATTTTCCTGGTTCAGGAGGTAGAAAACTCCATATTTTCAGGATATTTTGAGGTGGGGATTGTTCCTCCCTCCCCAAGAAGCACAGGAGGGAATCTGATCCTCAACTAATCCTGCCAATCCTTCTTTGCCCTTGGAGAATATTACTCTATAGATTTTGTGGGTTATTTTTGGTTTGTTTTGTTGTGGGTTTGGTGGGGTTTTTCTGAGCCAGTTTTGGTAAACAAGTTGAACTTGCCTAAGGCTGGAGATACAAAGAAATTTACAGTGGTGACCTGAACCTTTATGTTGAGATATTTTTGCAGAGCAGCTTGCAAGCCCTAGGTAATTTGTTTCCTCTGTAAATCTCCCTGAACAGAGGGCAAGTGTAAAATATTTTAAAATAAGAGCTTGTAGTCAATTTTCTGCCTTTCCTGGAGGTGGAGGACAGAGCTATTATGCATGACCACAGGTTCTTTTTTTAAAATTTTTCTTCTCTTTCCTGATGTTTGATACCTGGGAGCAGGATGATATTTTGCATAATTATAATTAGAAATCTGTTGTTGATGCTTTGCATCTCAGTCCTGGCTGGAATGCAAATAACCACCCAGTTTGGTAGCACAGGTACAGTTTATACCGCCAGGACACTGGCTGAGGATAACTGTGCAAGGCCACGGATATTTGCCTTCCCTCCTGCAAATTCAGTGGGAAACAATTGCCCAAACTCCTTCCTTGTCCTGTTGTTTTTCTTAAGCTGGAACATAATGCAGTGAAATGTGTGGAAAAATAAGTAAAAACACTTAAATATCAATATTTTCTTTCTTGTTGGGCACAAGCTAACCAGAGATTTCCTGTGTCTTCTGCTGTGCCCCAGTGCTTGTCCTGGGAAGTGCTCATCTGGGGCAAAAAGTTTTCCTTTAGGTTGTGGCAGAGGAATATAATTTTCATCACTGGTTTTGCTAGGAAGTTCACTGTGAAAATAATACTGGAAGCTGTCAAATTGAAAGGATTTGCAGATTTCTGAAAAAAACAAAAACAATATGCCAAGCTGAAGTTGGGGTTTTAGGAACAGTCTAAGCATTGTTATATGGGGAAATAATTATTTTCTTACCTGGCTAGAGGACTGCCAGCTTTCATGCTGTCAAGAGGAATGCACATGTAACCTGAATAACACATAATCATGTCTCACTGGAACTTAAAGATATGATTTACAGGACTGACAGGCTCTTTGTTGTATCAGCATTGAGTGGTTGCAGCCCAAAAAAAAAATGCACATCAATACCTAGATAAGAATTAGGCTGAAAAATATGTCATGTTTTTAATTCTGTGAATTGTTATGTCTCCAAGTAAGCCTTGTATGCAAAACATTTTTACTTCTCTCAGGAACATTAAACAACATATTTTCATTTTCCTGTTACTGCAGCATTTTTGCAGTTTGGTAGTGGATATTTCTTTTTCTAATCTGTCTGTGCCCACTGTGTTTGGTTTTGCCCACCGTGTGCAACCTTCATTTCTGGCATTTCCATGAAAATCTGTAACATTCTGGGGACAAAGCTTTGCCATGGTATTGAAACTCACTGCAGGAGGAGGTATTTAAATCCAGTTTCATGTTGACAGCACTGTGCTGAAAACTTTCTTTCTTGGTCCCTTCTGCAGCCATCCCATGATTGCCAGGATCAGTATAAATAAT
This sequence comes from Chlorospingus semifuscus, assembly GCA_035048045.1. Classification (NCBI taxonomy): domain Eukaryota; kingdom Metazoa; phylum Chordata; class Aves; order Passeriformes; family Passerellidae; genus Chlorospingus; species Chlorospingus semifuscus. The sequence continues at coordinate 69,216,556 of JAWWMS010000059.1, read as the reverse complement.
GAGTGGCTGAAAAAAAAGGGAACCAAGTGACATTAACTCCCCTTTCTATAAATACCCCATCTTCCTGCCTAATTTTCCCCAGGGAATTTGCTCCAGTGTTGTTTGTTCTGCAGGCTGGGGATTGTGTTCATCTCCCTGCTTTCACAAGGGTCTGTCCGGGGCATCTTGTAGAGTCACCGGCCCAGCATCACTCCTAAGCAAATATTTACTGAGTTAATTGATGGATGCTATAGATGACAAAACTTAGAGGTACTACAGGCAAGTTTTGGCATTGTAAGTGGATTTTTCCTCTCTCAGGGAAGGGCTGCCTCAGTCTGCAGCAGAAGGTGACAGGCACAAACTGAATTCTTCAGCTGTACTCAAAGCCATCCTGCATCCATTAATTTCCTCCAAGGAGAGATGTAGAACCTGGAGATCCTGGCCTGGGTGTCATTCTTGTAAAGGAACTTGATAAATGGGCACAGAGCCTTGCCATGTCATGGTTATTGAGGTCCTGAGGCAATATTTAGCGTAACAGAATAAGCAGTGCTCCAGTTAGCACAGTCATCCCTTATGCAGGGAGATGCATTTATGCCTTTCAAGACAAAGAACCTTTTCACTATATGTCCAGCTATTATTCTGTTAGCTCTTTGTGGGGAATTACCACTTCTTTGTTTTCCTTTGGGCAGGGAAAGAGTTTTGCACGTTCTCACTGAAAAGCCCAGTGTTTGAAGACACAGCACTTACATGAGGATTAACTTTTTAAAAGACTTGAGGGTCCCTGTGGAGTTGCCTGAGCCCATTAATAAAAGTTTGAATTTTCAGCCTAATGTATTAATTATGTTTGTCCAATTCCTAGAGGACCAGTAGATCAAATTAATCTTAATTAAATTTCAGGCTGTGATAGGAGGGGAAAAAAAAATATTGTACAGTTTAAAGCTTGAAAGAGTCACTAGGCAAGCAGACTGATACTTTTTCTGATTAAAATGTAAATACATTTTAAATTAAATTCCAGTAAATACATTTTAGCTTACTCATTTTTAGATTGAAGTTAGACCTTCAGTAATATGATGACTGCTGTGCTTTTGTCTTCATGGCAAGATTGTTTTTCAGACCAGTAGGTTGAAAACTCTTTTGATAAAACCTGGCTTGTCATCCTAAGCCTGTAAATTATTTTGATGAAATTTGTGACTCTAATAATAATATTAACACTAGAAACAAAATTTCTGTGCTGGATGTTTCCATATATTCAAAAGAGTAAAAGCTGAAAGTATAAAGAGGGAAGCCACTCATATTTGTGTGCTCAAGTTGAGTTAAATCTTCCATTCAAATCCTGATCTAGCAATCCTTAGATGTGTGAGACCATGCAGAATTACTTAATCTCCTGAGGATGTCTGCATTTTAATAAAACAGATGTCAGTTTTGCATCTTGAGGTCTATTTCTTGTTTCTGAGGAAATTTTTTCTTTTGATTTAAATCCAACAGAAAGGGGTTTTTTTTTAATTTCTCTTTATCTGGCTAATATCACCCTCTTGTAAAGCAACAAAACATCTCTCCATTTCTTATTCTGTAGAGTGTATTTAGTGCTCTTTAATATCTCTTCTTGTTTCTTAACAAAATTCGTGTACACATAGGCATCACCAGTATTTTTTTCCCTATTATATTAATTTTTTTCCCCATTATATTAATTTTGAGTGGTTCAGGGCTCTGAAAGACAGTATTGGCTTTGGTCTTCTAGAAACATTTATGTTAAGAGCTGTCATTAACTACTTCCTTTGGGCTGTTTTTTCATCCACCTTGTTTTAAAACAATTCCTAGAATCTTGCAGGAAGTTTAGCACAGGATGTTCTTGGTGTAATCCACTGACATAATTGATATATTTTATCCATTTATGCCCTAGGTGGGCAACATGAAGTATCTGGTTTATGTTTGGGGGTGTTTTTGGCATGGCAAGACACTGACAGCAGTGTTTTGAGTTCCCTGGGAAGTGAAAATATTTCCCTTGGAGTATGATTTTGATGTATCAAAAGTTTTCTGTCTTCTTTTTCTAATGTGTCTGTCATGTACGTACTTCCTTTATTTTAGCAAAAAATAATAATTCGTTAATAATATAATAAATAATTTTAAATAAAGAATAACTTTAATAAATAATTTAATAATTTTAATTATTTAATAAATTTAATAAATAATTCTTTATTTCACCCCAGCATACCGAGGGGAAACTGTGGATTTATTATTAAACTCTACTAAGGGTGCACAAATTGTTTTGAAATGCAAGACAAATGACCCTGCTTGGGCAATGTAAATAATGCATGGGTTACCTGACAGACTGGAGGCACTTCTAGAGTTTCTCACCTCATCCCATCTCCTGCAAACTGTTGGAAAAGGTTCAATTCCAGTCAGGCTGGGAACTGTTGCTTTCTTCATTAGGCTTAAAAATATTGTCCCCATTTTCAATTTTTCTCCATTTTTTTTTCTTAGTTTCATAATACACATGTGTAAGAGGTATTTTGCTTTTCCATTATAACCTCTTAAGTTTTGTGATTTGGCCCCAAGTTTAGTCCTCCATGCAAAGATGTGGAATAGCCCCTTTCAGCCTGCAAGGAACAGTGTTTTATTCACATTTTTCTTGAATTTATTTAACAATTTGAAGTTTTTCTTTTCATTCATCACCATGAATTGATTTTTTTATGGCCAGTATTGCAAGTCTGAAAGTAGCTTTGAATAATTAAAATAGCAACGTAATGAATGTTGTTTTAAACAAGAGCAGATTTCTGATTTTATTTATTTTCCCCAGAAAAATTCTGGTGGTGTGATTAAAATGATGAAACATTGGATTAGGAATTGTTTGTTCAGAGGGATTTTATGTTTGAGTGTGTTCAGCATTGGTAATCACTCTATGCAGTGAACAAAACCAAACACAATTGAAATACTTCATTGATAGTAGCAAGAAAAAATTGTAGGCATTTTTGGGTAAGTTAAAGACTTTTACTTTATTTTTTTTTTCCCCTTCTGGATGGGATGCACGAAAATCCATTTTGGTCATGAAGATTTTTTAATGTCCTCACTTTGTTGTCTAGCAATGTTGATTTAGAGTTACTGTTTGATCATAATTACCAGGCAAAAATAGTGTGGAAATATGAGAGATGTGCAGAATGGTCAATACAGAGCAGAGAAAAAGTAGCCCTGTAACCATGGTGGGGTTTTTTGGGGTTTTTCCAGTCGAGCATTTTTGTGTTTGTTTTTCTGTACGATCTGTTAGCTCAGGATTAGGCTCTTTTGTTTGTGGTGTAAATCCTGTTCTTGGCCTACAGTGAATATTAATTAACTTCTGTACTTGTACCTGCCCTGTTGCAGAACCAGCTCCTTTTTAGTGAGGCAGTAAAAGCAGAAGTGAGATGATACAAGGAAGCCAAAGAGAATCTGGGATCACATCAAGGGCAAACACCCTTGTTCCAAAATTATAAAACAGAGGAAGAGAGATAATTAGAAAAGTTGGAAGGCATTTAAGCATGAGGATTTCCTTTTTATGCACCCTTAACTTTTAGAGGGGCATTACTGCGAGACATTATTGAAAGCATTACTTTTTAATAGACCTCAATAAAAGAAACATTAGCAAGAAAACCTTTATAGAGGTAAGTGGTGGTTTTTGTCATTCTTCTGGGTTTTTTCTTTACAAAGTGGAACCTTTTAGAAAGCTGACTCCTAGCTCAGGCTTGATTAAAGGAATATTATTTTGCAGTTGACCTTTGCAGGGTTCCTGATGAGTATTTGGCCATTGTTGGTTTCTTTCATCACCTACAGGAAACTGAGGGAGGAGCCTTGTCCTACAGCAAAGGGGCTGTCATCTTTGTTTTCCTCTTGTAGATCTGAGGAGAATATCTAGGCCAAGGTCTCCAGAAATCCTTGCCTTTCAGACTGTCCTGAGCTCTGTCCTGGCCAGAGTCCTGCTCCAGAATATATTGACCATTTTTTAAAACCCAACCAACCAAATGAAAAAAACCAAATAAACAACCTCCTCCTGAAAAATCCCACATTTAAAGAATAAACCACATTTTTAGAGTTCTTATCACTACCACTTTATATGTGACTTATTCTCATTGCAACAGGAATTAGAAGTTATGCTCTATTGGGAACATCGCAGATTCTTTAGAAGGAACAGAGCACTCTAAGAAAAATGCCACCTTGTCCTTGTAGACTATTAAATTCTTGATTCTTCAAAATAACAAGTCACTTTTTTTGTTAGACCTTATAGTTGGCTTGAAACCAGGTTTGTTCTCCTTTTCTTTTCCCACTTTCCCCCCCCCAACGTGCATTACTAGACTAAAAAAGGCTATTAAAAACCTTGCTTTTCACAGTTGCATTGATTTTTTTAAAGGTAGATTTAACCTGACATGTGATTTAATATGCCTCATTGCATTTTAATAAACCATTAATTTGTTAAGTAGAGGTCAGTAATGAGGGGTTCAGGGGCTGTGGTCAGTAGAAATAAAGGAGCAGAAGAAAAAAGGTCACAAGTGCTGAATTTTGTCACAGGTTGCTTTGAGTCAGAGCAGAAGGTTTTTGATTTTGATGGGCAATATCAGAAGAGACTGGAAAACATCCCCAAGAGTGCAGAGCTTTGATCCCAGGGCTGGTCAGTGATTCTAACTGGGGAGAAGTGCAAAGGCAAAGGGAGGAAATGGCATTTGAGGAAATGAAGAGATGGACTGAAAATTCTGGCACCCAGATGTCTCAATACTGTGACTCTTTTGTGATTCCCAGGTAAAGGATAGCATGAACTGCTGAAGACTGTCTGGTTTTACAATTGTCTATAAAATTTTCTATTAGAAAATCAAATTGATTTGATGTGCAGGAGTATAGGAAAAAAAAAAAGAGGTTGGTAGAAGTTTTTAGGTGTTTCAGAGGCCATGTTCTGTGCTCTGTCTTTTCTTGGGATAAAAATTTAATGAATCCAAATTTTGATACAGCTTCAAAGTAATTCCTGATTACATCATGATGGGGAAACTCCTCCTCCTCAGCTACAAAGAGAAAATTATTGGCACTAAAAGTAATTTATTACTACAGACCATGCTTAAAATAACTTTTATGACCGCAGTGGCTGTAATGTGGTGGATGTCTGTAGGTGTATTGATGTGAAAACTCTTCTGCTTTCCTTTGAGGAAGAGATTTCAAAGAGCTGCCTGAATTTTTGCTTTCCTTAATAAACAGAAAAGATTCAAGATCTTCCTGATGATACAGCCCTTCAGTGCTAGGAAGGGTCAGGTTCCTAATCTGTGCACAGTATTACATTTATACCAGTCTGGACCAAATGTTCTGTCGTTCACCTTTTGGCCCTGAGTTTAACTCTGGAGTTACTCACTGTTCCTTCGTGCTGCTTCCCCACCCTTCTTTTAAAGGGATTCCTGTTTTCTGCCTTCCACATCTTGAGAAGTTACAATAAATACAAGGCAAGATGAGCATTTTTTCTAAACAAGCTTCTTGGTTTGTTAATTTTTCACATGAATACTGGGCGTTTTTTATGGTGTGCTTTGCCCTTCTGAAAAAGTAAGAGAGCCTGACTTTTCAGGCTACAGCAGGAGGACAGTGGCCTGGAATATTTCAGCTCTCATTTTACAGGAGGGCCAGCAAAGGAAGAACTTGACATTGGGCAGCTGGGAAATTCATTTACTTTGCTACTGAGCACAGTGGACATTTTCGTAATCTCTAGTGCTGAGATATGCCAGGGATGGATGTTGTTTTATTCTGGTCTGTCCATGCTCTCTGTTTTGCTGTTTCTGTGCAATGTCATGTGTTTTTTGCTGGTTTTTTTTAAAATTTCTCCTTTGCTGAACAGGAAAATTGAACAAAAAAGGTCAGCTAGAAGCACAAGCACAGTTAGTTTTCACAGGCTGGTTTCTAGTGCTCTGAGCACCTGTGGTGAAAAAACACCTGAAATAAATGCAGGGTGGTGCAGAGGGAGTGCAAAGGGTGAGCAGGGATATGGTGGGTGGTTTTGCAGTAGAAATTGATATTTAGAACATTTCTCAGGTCCCACCAAATGTGCTAAGCCTGAGAATCAAGGGCTGAGCATTTCTGCTCACGTTTCAGGGTGACCAGTGAGAAACCAACCCCTTCTGGCACTCTCCTGCTCCTTTCCAAAACCCAAATGATTTTTCTTACTGCTTTTTCTGAAACCACATGTGATGCTTCCCACACATCTCTTCAGCTACACCAGCCCTTGTCAAAGGTATGGGAGTTGATGAAGGTTTTGAGAGAATTCCCAATCTTATGATGTCCCTTTGTGGGTATAGGTGGTGAATTTAATCACAGTAACACCCTGTGTCTGTTTCCCACTGCTGTGCTCTCTGTGCTCATCCTTTCAGTCTGTAGTGGTATTTGAGAACAATAATCTAATCCTAAATAATATCCTTTTCTGAGTTTTGTTTACTCCATGTGAGTATCTAAAGAGACAGGTTTGTCTTCTGTAGTGCTAGCAAGAAATCCCAGGTCTGTTGAGATGTAAGACCAACTTCAGGAAAGCAGAAACTTAGCCTCTGCAGTTTTTTTTTTAATTAATAATCTCTCTTTGGTTCAATTGAAAAAATAATAATTGTCGGGTTTCTACTAAGATATGCCTCTAGCAGGTAGAAAAGGATTTTACATATGAATATATTTGACAGTGTAACTTTAATGCACTGAGGTTCTGAAGTGGATCTAAGCTGAATATATGAAAAGAATTTTTATAATACTTGAGACTGATATAATTTGTCTCCTATTTCAAAATAAAAATAGTGCTGATTGATTTTCAACTTATGAAACCTGATCCTTGCAGTGTTTGAAAACCAAACACTGTGGCAAGAGGAATCTAAAAGTAAAACCAGGTTTCATTGTCTGCCCTGTAAGAAGCTGAAGCTGAAAAAATTGCAGAAGTAAACATGGAAACAGCTTGTGACAATAGCTACTGAAATCTAATATCTGGCTGTGAATAAACCAAGTGTGACATTGATGTAGGGGACCTAGGAAAGTATAAACACTCAAAAGGTGGCAATAATAATAATAATAATCATAGTAATTTTGAACTCCTATGGCAGTGAAGGTGGACAACTTTTAGACATCAAACTGGATTTACAAAGCTTTACATCAGTATAAGCAACATGAAATACATTTTGCAGATCTGTTATCTTCCCCTCAGATTTCTGTCTCTCTTTATATCCATTCCACTTTTGGGTGTTATTTTATCCATCTCTTTAGGGTAACTATTCTATAGTGGAATTATAGTGCAGCATTTTGAAATTATACTGTTAAATATCATCTTTTAAGTGTCTGACTTGTACATGAGTGGTGTGGAGGCTTCCTTTTCTTTTGGCATTCTGACAAAAAGATGCAGCACCTTGCCCATCAGAGAGAAGGGATGGACATTTGTGTGGCAAATGTGACCAATCTGTCTGTGGTACATTGGGAAAAACTGTGCTTCTAGAGATGCTGGATTTTGCATTGTGTATCTGGTGAAATGAGCATTTTTGTTAGCCAAGAAACTTTCACAAATGTACATGTAAACAGACTTGCTGCAGGGTTAGACACTGAGATGTTTTTTGGGGTCTCAGTATCTCCCTGTAAGGTAGAGGGTGTGTTATATATTTTAGTTTTAAATTCATTAGTACTTCTGAAACAGGGATTACAGATGCATCACACTAAAGGATATCTTGTCTCCTTTGACCTTACAGTAATGCTTTTATCTTTGCCTTGCAAAAAGGCTTTTCCCTGTGCACTTACCCATCAGCTCCTGAAAGGCCAAAAGAGGTAAAAGCTGAACTTGGAGGAGGTTTTTGTTGGTTTTGGATTTTTTTTTTCATCTGGATTACATAAATAGCTGATTTAGGAGCAGAATATGATGTTAAATAAACTGATGTGTGATGATTTAAAGTTCTTTTTCCTGTGTGCTGCATTGCCATCTCCACACGCTGCCCCTCTCTTTTCCGCATCCTCAAACCCTGCTGGTGTGCATCAAGAGACTTGCATTAAAAGCAGAAAAAAACCCAAAAATGAAGAGAATTAATTACAGCTGCTTATAATGCTGTGGAAGAAAAGTTTCAAAAATAGTCAAAAAGGCCCCTTCCCTATTATTACTAATTTCCCAGAGAAGCAGTGGTTCTAGGTCTGTTCAGGGGGCCACCTCCCCTCCCTTTGAAGCATGTGATTGTACTTTTTCAAGACAAGGTTATGCCAAACTAATTGATTCTTTTCTTTCCCCTTCTTATTAAATAAGTTTGGCTGAGCCACATTTACTTGGATTAAATACAAGCGAAAAGAAAGCTCATATTGGTCCAGGAAGTTTGTTTTGTGGTTCTTTGGAAAAGAACATTCTGTCCACTCTTTGTAAAACCAATGCAAACAGTCTTTTGGCACACACGCTATTCTTTGTAGATACCTTGCTTTAAATTATCTCTCTGTTATTTTGCAAGATTAAGTGTCACAGTCCATATTTCCTGGATAAATCCTGCCTTGTGTAATTGTGCTTTCACTTTAGAAGTCACACCTGCAGTGGTAGTTGGTAGTTTAACACAATTGAATCTTTTAAACACTATTTGAGATCTGCTGATGAAAGATTCTAAATAATGGAAATTGTGATTATAAATTTTAGGACGGTGAATGTGGTTTATGTAATAGCACTTTTTTAGAAGTGGTTATATCTCATTGTAGAAATGATCATGTAAATATGATATTAAGGAAAAAGAGCTGTAGAGGCACAGAGTAAAACTGCAAGAAGGTTTTTATTTATTTTGTAATTGAGGAATTGTGTGTGAGTTTTGTGGAGAAATGTCCTTTTCCCTTTTACCTTTTCAAAGGATATAATTATAAGGTTTTTTTAATCATTATATCATTTTATCATTATATCATTACTATTAAAGGAGTGCTGGTATAATGCATTTCATGTGCTTGTAGCAGGCGTTTCTCATGTGTGAGAACCTGGCAGGAGCTGCCAGAATTGGGAATAGCAGCAGAGAAGGAAATGTGCACTGTGCAACCTCAGTCAAACAGGGAGCAATCTCTGGTGCCCTCTTTTGATAATGTATTTGGTGGAACCGGTTAGGGGAGGATCTTAAGTGATGTTAATAAATTATTGGACTGATTCTTCAAGTGTCTGTAACTTCTACTGGCTTGGGCTCTTACTGGAAGGGAAAACAAAGATATCCTGTACCTTGTCCTACATGTAGTAAATAATATTCCTAGAGAGTGATAAAAGCAATTCAAATCTGTCCTGTGACAGCTTGGAATTGAGCTGAGGGTTTACACACACATCTGGATGTAAGTTTAGAGTACTATGTTTAACATCAAAACAAAACACAATAAAGAACCCCAACCTTTTGAACTTTCTATTTCCATACATTTAAATCCAAAGACTAAAGTATTTTGAATGTCATGTCTGCCTTATCTTTCTAGCAAAGCCTTTTCCTATAATTAAAAAGGCATCAATTTTTCTAATTGTTGCCAAATCCAATCTGAGCCTCCCATACAATCATTTCACCCTTCCCTCCCCCTCCCATCATTGTCTGATATTTTGTTTGCACAGTCATTATTCATTAACTGTGCTCATGTCCAGGGCAGCAAACAGAGGAATCACATCAGCAAGGAGGAGCTCAGAAACTCACCAGTGAAATCTGTTTTTTTCCTTTTCTGTGTTACATTGGCTTTCAGATGAGAATACCAAAACTTGTAACAAATTTCAGAGATAAGGAGCCTGGAAACAATGAGTATGCTGTTTGCTGCTTTATTTCCTTAGCAGAATTCTTTAGTCTTCCATTCTACTGAGAAGAATTAATTTCTATGTAAGAAGCTACTGAGATTATAAGTCACTATTGGAAAGGAAAGAGGTGTGGTCTGCCCTATTTTTAAATAAAATCCTACAGAATCACACACAGTCATTAGTTGGAGTTGGAAGGGACCTCTGGAGATCATCTCATCCAACCCCCTTGCCAAGGCAGGGTTACCTTGAGCAGGTTACACAAGAGCAGCTGGGTCGTGAATCTCCAGGAAAGGGAGATCCCACAGCCTCCCTGGGCAGCTGTTCCAGCGTGGAGTTCTTCCTTATGGTGAAGTTCTTCCTTATGTTAAGGTGGAACTTACTGTGTTTCAGTTTATGGCCACTGCTCCTAGTCCTGTCACTGGGCACCACAAAAAGGAGCCTGGCACCCTCCTCACGGCGCCCCTTTGAGATGTTTATATTCCTCTTGGCACCCCTTTGAGAGGTTTATATGTATTGATGAGATCCCTTCTCTGTTTTCTCTTCCCTGGACTAACCAAGCCCAGGTCCCACAGTCTCCTCCTGAGAGAGGCACTCCAGACCCCTCAGCATCATTATGACCCTCTGCTGCTCCAGTAGCTCCTTTTCCTTCTTCTCCCTTTTCCTTCTTCTCCCTTTTCCTTCTTCTTCCTTTTCCTTGACTTTTCCCATATTTTGAAGGGAATAAAATGGGCATGGGAGGCTGGAGAGTCTTTCCTGAGGTCACTTGGCTGGGAAAAGCTGAGGGTCATGAATGAAAAGCCACCTGTGCTGCCTTAAAGTGTTGTGCCCATGTGTTGTCCTTTCTTCTGTGAGGCTTTCCTGGTCAGAAAAAAACCAATTGTTTATCTCCCCTTCAAATATGAAAATGTTATGTTTTCAGCAGAAATAGATGATTGAGAGATAAACCACCAGTAGAATCTGGTCATATTAGTAAGCAGCTTGAAAAGGTTTAGTATGAAAACTAATACAATATACTACTTCATTTTTACACTAATGTGCAGCCACTGGATCAATTCAGATTGACTGCATTGACCTATTTATTGTCACTTGTCCTTCTATCAATGAGTTGACTTGGTACTTCTTCCTAGTTCTCTTGCTATATCAAATTGATCTGAATGTTTTAATTAATTTTAATTGGATTTATTTTAAATGGCCTCATAAGGGAGAGGAAATGGAACCTCATTGAAATCACAGGATTGGGATAATGCCAAAATGAAGGCCTAAAGAGAGTAATTAATAAGAAAATTCTGCTGTAAATTTGGTCAGGTTTGCTAAAGTTTGAAGAACTGGTCAGTGCCTGGAATAGTGCAGTTATGAAGCTGGAAGTGACTCCTATTACAATTAAGTTAGAATGAAGTGTTGGATATGAATAAAGACATGAAATAAGAAAGGATGAATGCCTTGAATATCAGATTCAAAACTGAGATGTAAAAAAATTTGAAGGGTTTATGGTGGAGGCTGTTCCTTTATCCTGACCATGAGGCTCCTGTTAGCCGTACAGAGCAGTTCTTTCTGGCATTACTGGTATTTAGGAAACTCACACTGACAGTAGTGGATGAACTCTACCCAGAACTGCGTTTCTCCCTGTCATGCACTGAGGGAAATCACATTTTAAGAAGTCAGGGATTAGCAAGCTGAACCCATTGTGTAACGTGCAGTGGAATTGCAAAGCTAAACCTGTTCCTTCTCTGCTTTTCAGTGATTTGTCCTGTTGGGCAGCTGCCTTCTGAGTGCCTCTGGAGAGATGCCAGCCAGCTGAATTGAGCCGTGGCAGGGACAGCATCTCCCCAGGCTGAGGTTCTAAGCCCAGGCTCGTGGCATTTGCAAAAGTGATCACTGGTGAGTTGTACACGAGCACAGCTTCTCTCCCTCCTCTGTCTCTTCAACCACTGGCATCTGTTGCAAACTCTGAGTTCTGGGTGCACAGACTGGCCTGCCTTGCTTGTTTTTCCCAGAGTGTGAATGATGGGCTTAGAGAATGTGAAAAACACCCAATCACTTCATTTTAAGATTTTAAAAGTTTAATAGTCTTAAAATGGTTATAAAAATAGCAATATAACTAGAGTAATAGACGTTTGGACAATTAGGGTTTAGGACAATATGAGACAATAAAAACAAAGAGTTATGGAGAGTCCAGGTTCCTCTTTCTGGGCAAAATAAGCCCAAAAAAGGACCCAGGTTAACAGAGGATTAACCCTTAAAAACAACAGCCTGTTGTATATTCATACCCCTCATACATGATGCATAAAATCCATTCAAACACAGGATTCTGTCTGGGCAGTGTCAGCTTCTTCCTCTGAATCCTGACAGCTCTTCAGCACTGAACAAGGCAGGAAGAAGTTAGTTTCTTTTGATAAGAGAGCAATAAATTCTCTTTCTCTGAAATATTTGGGTGTCCTGTGGCTGCTATTTATGCATCATGTATGATGTGTGAGTACCTCATTCCTTTCTTAAAAAATAAAATCTCACATACATAGTTTCTATTTTAACACACCACTTAAGGGAATTAATACAGCATAACTTTCTAACACAACACATATAATATTCATTTTAATATTTGAGAAAAGCCAATCACGAAATACAGATTTTTCACAGAGAATATGAGAGTGGTCCAGGTTACCAGCTAATCTTAGGAAATCCTTACTATTTGTTTGTATGTTTATGGATTATTTTCCCCCTCTCCCTCCACTGAATGAGTAATGTCCTGGTGCGTCCAGATTTCAATTCTATAGCATTTGTGTGTTATACTAGATGATATCACTGTGCTTTTTTTAACCAGAGGAGATTTTATATCCTCTTCCTCAGTGCTTCATAGCCTGGAAATCCAAGCTGTGGGGTTCTGATAACAGAAGTAGGGACTGGCTGCTGTCAGCACGAGGGTGATTAAAAATGTGTGTGTGCATGCTGCTTCACTCCTTTCCAGCTGAATAGAAAATGAAACTGCCCAAAGCCTTTTATGTAAGTGCATGGATTTGGGTTTTTTTTTTCCTGTTTAAATGTCTTTGTGGCTGTGTGCACACAAACTTCATCCCCAGCTTCCTTCTGAAGATGCTGTGCAAAGAAAAGAGTGAGCTTGTTCTGACCTCTGAGGAGTGATCCTCTTTCCAGCTCAATACCAGACATAACCTCTTTACAAAAAGCAATAGCTAACCATTAATTTTTTTTTTAGGGGAAGGTGGTTTCTAGTCAGTTTTTCCAATCTGTGATTTTCCTTGATAAAACAATGGCAATCTGCTTCTTGCAGCAGCTGAAATGCTGTGATTCTTTGACAGCAAACGTGTGCAGAGCTGCCTTACACCTTGTAAGCCCCTGCTTTATTTGAGACTGCCATGCTGGGCTGACTGCTGTTTTCCTGGGAGTGTGGCACCAAGGAATCATTGATGAGATGCAGCCTGGTCTGTAAAACACACGTTTGCTATTAAAAACAACATATGTGCCCTTAGCTGTAGCTAATAAATTAAAAATCTCTGTGGAATTTGGGGGAGATAGCTCCTCTAGACATGGAAAGAATCCCATTAAAGCATCAGCATGGCACAGCTCAGCATCAGGTGCTGAATTGAATATCAGAATTACTTGAAGGTCTCCTCTGGAGCAGCAGGAGGAGCCCCCTGCAAGGATGGGTGCAGGAAGGGTGAAATGCATCCAGGGCTCTTGTCTCTCCCTCTTTCAGGTTCTTGCCATATTGTTAAAAATTGTTGGAATATTTGGACAAAGACCTGAAGGTCAGTGCTGTCCTGAGCTGTACATGCTACTTTGATTAGCAACAGAGCTGGAAAATCACCCTGGCCTGAAAAATGATGAGGGTAATTCTGCTTTCTGCTGGAGGGGGCAAAGGCAGAGCAAGGAATACAGGCACATTATTTCAAGGTCCAGTAGCCTATTATGCTAGACTAAAATAAGTAGGCTTTAATTAGTGGAAAGTTTAGGAAAACACATTTGGTGCTATTGTCACATAACAAGTGGGAACATACCTGTCCTTAAGTTCCTTTCCTTTTTATTGCTGCTGCTCTTCCTGCTCCAGTTCAAGCATAGCAGCTTCTGTCTTGGGAACTGAAGGTAGATACAGTTCCTTTCTGCTGCTGGAGAACTCTGAACCCCAGCACTTAAATAATACAGCAACTTCAGTGCTAACAGCAGCAGCTTTGGAGGAGAGAGGTTTTCAAATTGTTGCAGTTGATTTTCAGGGTGTGTGGAAATAGAGAAAGCAAGGTAGTTATTGAAGCAGTGTTGTTTTTGTTTAAAATTGTTGTCACTTGGGTAGGTCAACTTTATTTTTGCTTGTAGATATTTTCAATCATTAAAATTTAGAGATCATAGATTTTTCTTGAAGCTAGATAATTCCAGCAGAAGGACCTCTGTGTCTTGGTCAGGGGGACACCAGTTTGGGACAAATGTCTGTGTGCTGTGTCTGAGGTGCCAGCCTGACTCACAGGATGGAATGCCTGCGTGGGGAGAAGGCAAAAACCTTTGCTCCCTCGTGATAGGGGTGGGAAACCATCTCTCTGTGGAGAGGTTCCTTTTGGAACTGCACATCACCAGGAAGGTGCTTTGACAATTTACTTTATTCACAAGTAAAGACTGAGTCAAGCCAGTGCCTGCTTATCAGGCCAGGGGGTGATTGTGCTGTGCCATCAATCACAGTGCCCTGAGCACAGCCAGTTCCATGGGTTTCCCCATGGCTGCACTTAAGAAATGCGTGTGAACTGCAATGCAGGTTTTTAGTTTGTTGTTTCAGTTGTTTTTTGTTTTTTTTCCTATTTCTGAGAGCACTACAGAGCACAGAACTTCAAGTGCAGAGTGTCTGGGGAGTGTCCTGCCTTTGGGTTCGAGTGGTGGTTTGCACTTTGCTTGCAATTCTGCTCCATTGCTGTTTGCTACCTGCAAATGCAGTGCAGACTTTTGAAAGTACACTTTGAACTTTCTTCTGGAAGCTGAATTTTCTTACACTTTTTTCTTATTTTTTAAAATTAATTTCTAGTTTTTTCTTAATTGTAGTGCCAGAACAGTGTTATCACAGAATCATTAAAGATCCTCCCAATGTAAAATATTTTCAGACCATCTAGTACAGCCCCCCCGCAGTGGGAAGGGACATATTCAAGTAGCCCAGGTTTCTCAGAGTCCCATGAATATTTCCAGGGATGGGACATCCACCACCCCTCTGGGTAACATCTTTTACCACCTTCATTGTAAAATACATCCTTATATGCATTCTAATTCAACCTTCTTTTACTTTAAAACCATTATCTCTTGTCCTGTTGCAGTGGGCCCTGATAAAAGCCTGTCCTCATCTTTCCTGTAGGCTCCCTTGAAATAGAAATCACTGAAGTGATTGGCTATTAGAAATATTGCAGAATCAGGTAAATGAACCTCACTGACAGCAATTGTAAACCATCATAAGCCTGCAAAAGATTAATGGTTAGCTACCAATGAGTGCTTTGAAACTCAAGAGGAATGATAGCTTAAGCCATTGGTGTAAATCAAACCACCCTTTTGTTAACATAAATTTTGCTTAGATCCAAAACCACTGAAGCTGGATGGATATTCCTGATGATTTTACTACAGCAAAAATTGACTTCTATTCTTGACAGGAGTAAATGAGAGATAATGAGATTTTATTGTATGCTCCAATCACCTGTGGCTTTGATTTAAAAACCAAAATTCCTCAGAACCATTGGATTTTTTTTTTTTTTTTTAAATCCCATAATAAAAAACAAATGGTTCCCTTATCTTTTAAATCCTGGCTGCTCGGGTGGGGGCTGTGCTTCAGGACAGGTAGAGACATCTGGGCATTCTCAGGGCTGCCATTGCATGTGGTGAGGGCTCCTGGTGCCCACGAGCCTGGCTCTGCAGGGGAAATCTCAGTGTCACAAACCAGAGCCACGCTGCTCGCCGAGTGTTGACAGCTTGTCAGTACAGACTGTGCTTTTTCCTCCTGCCTGGTGGTTGGAAAGGCTCAGAAATGATCATAATCTCTTTCCTCCAGCGACTGGGGAAGTATCAGGGTTTGTTCTTTACAGATTTAGGGGGGAAGAAACCGACTCTGCTTTTCATTTGTGCTGAGTTTGTGTGAAGAATGCATGTATTTTATGATTGGCTGTTCGCAAATATTAAAATGAATATTATATGTGTTGTGTTAGAAAGCAATGCTGTATTAATTCTCTTAAGTACTGTGTTAAATATAGTTTTAGGTTATAAAAATTGTTAAAATAGAAACTATGCTATGTAAGATGCTTTGTTTAAAAGAAAGGACTTGCAGCGAGATAGCAGTCACAGGACACCTAGATCTTTCAGAGAAAATGAATTTATTGCCTTCTTATCGGAAGAAACGAACTTCTTCCCGCCTCGAAGGCGCTGTTAGGATTAGAAGGAAGAAGTTGGCAATGACCAGACAGAATCCTGTGTTTGAATGGAATTTATGCATCATGTATGAAGGGTATGAATATGCAACAGGCTATTGTTTTTAAGGGTTAATCCTCTGTTAATGGGCATCCTTTTTTGGGCTCGTGATGCCCAGAAAAAGGTACCCTGACGTCTGTAACTCTTTGTTTTTATTGTCTCATATTGTCTTAATTCAATTTGTCCAAATTTTTATTACTCTAATTGTGTTACTATTTTTATAACCATTTTATTACTATTAAACTCTTAAAATTTTAAAAACAAGTGATTGGCGTTTTTCACAGTTTGCAATTGTTTTATTGTCTCGGTTGGATTTTCGTAGCATCTCCAAAATCGTTAAACTCCCATGGAGTGAGAGAGGATGTGAGGAAAAGAAGGGAGAAGGGACAGAAAGGACAGGATGGTAGCTAAACACACTGGGGTTTTCTTGGCTTTAGAAATATGGGGTGTTTGGGGTGTGGGGTGTTTATTTTGCAGCAGCTGTTCCTGGTCCCTAGGGGAGAGGGTGGAGTGACAATGGTGTGTCACCGCGGGACAAGAGGGAATTTGGGATTTTCTCTCTCCTTTATCTGGGGTTGTAGAAGAATTTATTGCTCAATGCATCAGTGTGGCCATTCTCTGCTCTGGGCATGCAGGCTGGGGTGCTCAAAGTGGAATTGTGACATATAAACAAACCCAAGCAATTAAAGTCCCCTGTAGGGCACGGGTGGAGAGCACCTTTGCCCTCTGCCATCAGAGGGACAGGGCTGGGTGAACCCAGCCAGCCTGACGTGGCTCCCACCTTTGTTTGGAGGTTGCTGTGGTGATGAATAACCTTTGCAGAGGGTGTGTGAGCCTGTGTGGCTCTGGCAGATCAAATAAACCCAGGGTTTCTCACCCCCACCTCTGAGTGAGTACCCTGGTGGTGGATTGGGCTCCCAAAATCAGTTAAACTTGTCTCAGAGCTGGTTATTGACACGGCAGAGACCTACTCCCCACTTCCCCTGGTTGCTTTCCCAGCAGGCAGCAGGAGCCTGGGTGATGGCAAGCAGTGCCTTTGTTCCCTTGTGTGACAGGGGAGCTGATGTGCCTTATTTTGGTGCCTTATTTTGGTGCCTTATTTTGGTGCCTTATTTTGGTGCCTTATTTTGGTGCCTTATTTTGGTGCCTTATTTT
>JAWWMS010000059.1:69170957-69190329 GCA_035048045.1 Chlorospingus semifuscus | reverse complement strand
GCAATAAGAGTGAAAATATGGGAATTCATTTTTGTGTCTCTGGGGCTAAGGGGGTTTTCTGTGTTTGTTTTTTTTTTTGGTGGGTTTGCTTGTAAAAAGAAATAGGAGGCCCGTCTTTGCTTCAGAAGGAGAGATCTTTCAGCACTGTCTCAAAGTGCAAGGGGCTGTTAATCACTTACACATTTTTGGCTGGAAATAGGAAATCAGCCTGGTTATTCACTTCTGTGATCAGCCAAGGAGATAACTGAGAGCTGCAAGGCACTATTTTGTTCCTGTTTTTATCTGAATCAGGAGGGAGGGAAAAGAATTGTAATTTTGTGACAGTTTGCATGCACAGATGTGAATACTTTAGTAACCATCATGTCATATAAATCCTAGACAACTGTCCAAACATCAGGGTTAGCCTAGAAAAAATATTGCTATTTATTTTGCTACCTGAGTTGTTAGAGTTTACTAAAATCTCTGTTTACAGCTGAGCTTAAATGTGGTTTAATTCTGTTTGTAGTAAAAAATGCTTGATAAATCCAAACTATCACACTGCTTATGAGTTAGAACACACAGTTTTTAAAAACTTTTTAAACAGCAGTACAAAATGAGAACATTGCAGCATATCAGTGGGTGTGATAAACGGAGAAGCTGTTTATCCAGAGCCAAAGCTCCTTGAGAATCTGTTTGCAGTGGTGTGAGATGAGAGGGCCTGTATATATTCAGCAATAATTTCTCCAGTTCGGATTTACTGAAGGATTGTGTAGAGTAGCAAAGGGCAAAGCTTCTTAAGTGTTTGTTAAAACACTTAGATTTGTGATTTCAGAAAGCAAAAATCAGCTGAGGATTGGCAGTGAAGGTGACAGAATGACTTAAAGTCCAGAGAGGTGGCACTGAAGGGATAATTATTGGATGTGTAATGCCTTGCTTCATCACCTGGTTGCCCTTGGCAAGAGGGGAAAAGGTGATGACAGAGGGAGCTGCTTGGAGGAGTGGTACAGAAGATGCTGGCCAGGAGCTAGAAGGGAGTGTGGAAGCAGAAGTGCTGATGTCCTTGGTGTTTTTAACAAGCTGGATCAGCTGTGTGCTGGGTTTATCCAACAATTTGATTTCCTGATCCGTGTTTTCTGTGTAAGCTCTTTGTAACAAAAGCTGTGACACCAATGCCCTCTGGTCAGCACCTGTACAGTGAGAATCCATCTGCTCCTGGTGTTTGTTTGCAGAGTTGGAGGCAGGTCCCTTTCCAAGGGGATTCTCTGTTTCATTTGTGTGCAGCCACAGGCTAAGAGCTTCACCAGCACAAGCAGCAATGCAGCAGTGCCCAGGCATTGCTGCTTTTAGGACAGCTACAAAAAACCCTCACTGTGGATGGACAGGCTGATGCGAGAGGTTTCTGATGTATTTCTCCATTAGATCGTGTGTGTGATCCAAATGAAGGCCATGCACAAACACAAGAGTTAATTGTACAGCAGGTTGGTTGAGCAGGTGAAAGAAATGCCAGCACGTATCAGGTTCCTCTCCTCAAACCCAAACAAGGAAGCAGTTCATAAATTTGAAGGAACATTTGCTGATAAACTCTGAAAGTTTACCCATCTTCCCCCTGGGTCATAAGAACTGGCACAAAAGTATAAATCTTGGTGATTCCTTGTGAAACAGGAGCACAGCGTGCTGCTCTTGGGCTCTCAGGGACACAAAGGGACATTTTCCTGAGACCAGCCTGATGCTTACCTGCTGTCCTAGGGTGGCGTTGTGATGCTTATGTCCCCATTTGTGTGTTCTGTTTATGCTGGATATTATGTTCTGTGCCTTCAGGACTGGCTCTGAAGAGTGAAAGTTTTGTTTTGTTTTGTTTTGTTATCAGCCTTCTCCCCCACAGCTGGCTGGACGTACAGACGGGACAGTACATGGTGCTGCTTTTGCTTTTTGCTTGGCTTTTCACTTTGCTCTTGCTCCTGCTTTGCTCTTGCTTTTGATTCTGCTCATTAGTTAGTTTAGCTAAGCAGTCCAAGTTTTTCCCCTGGACTGTTTTTCCTATTCCTTTTTTTGGAACCACTCAAACCTGCTCTGGACTGGGACCTGGCAAACACCGAGAGTTTGCACCTTGTGGCTGCAGCAGCAGAGGGACTGATAACAGAGAGACCACCCCCAAGAGAGACTTTCTGAGTTTGTCATCTTTTTCAGAGTGGTGTCATCCGGTATTGCTCATTTTGTGTGCTGGGGGGTGCTGTGCTTGTTAAATAAACAGGTTCTTTCCACTTCTCTCCGAGGAATCCTTCCCGAACCAATTAGAAGGAGGGACCATTGAGTTTGCTTTCTGGAAGAGCCCCCTTTTGGAAGTTTTCTCCCAAATTTTCCCGAAACCAGGACACCTACTGACTGAGAGCACGTGCTTGAAAAGCCTTGAGTGAGAGGAAGCAAAGCATTGAGAGAAGTAGTCTGTCTCCTGTGGTGAAAGATGTGCTGCCCTTCCTGACTGAGGAGGTGTAAAAGAAGCCAGATGTGAAATGTTTCAGAGAGGGAGGATGTGGCACCCAGACTAACAAAGCTGCAGTTGGTGTGAGGTCTGAGAGAATCAGGGATAAACCCCAAGCCTGACTTGGGAGGGATAACTAGAAATGGTTTTCTCACCTTGGAAATTGTAGAATAAAGATACATTTTGCTTGCATGGCAGTTTCTCACCAAAAAGCGCATTTATTTTTAAACCAAACATCACCATATGAAATACATGGAAATAAGCTGCTATAACTGTTTCTGGTGTGCAAATGCTTGGAACACATGTAAGCAAATATCTCACAAAAAACCAGAATTTCTCCTGTGCATCCCAAGCCTGTGATGGGATCGAGATGCTTTGCAAGCCTCTCAGTGCCTTCCCTGGGGCACAGCCTCACCCTGCACATCTCTGAGCAGCCCAGACAGCTCAGGGTGATACTGGGGTAAAGAAGAAGGTAGCACTAGTGATAAATAAGTGCAGGAAGGTGAGCCCACTCTGCTCCCTAGAGCTGCCTTGGCTTGCAGGTGAGCACTGGCACAGAGACAGCTCCTGTGAGCCTCTGGCAGCTCTGCTGATGTTCACCTGATAACGACTCAGCCTTTTATGCTGGGTTAATTTGAGCAGTGTTTAATCCTTGCAGAAGCTTGGCATAAGTAAAAGGCTTGGCAGCTTGGTTTATAAACCGCCAGGAATTTGAGAGAAGTTGATTTAGTTTATTTTATGGCGTGCCAAAAACTCTATTTAAAGTGTCTGACCTCAAGATGCAACAAAAAAAGAAAGTTCCTCTGATCTTCTTTGGCACCATTTTCAGAGTCTTTCAATGTAAAGAAAATATTTTGTTGATGTCTGCCATCCTCTTAAATCTGAAATATGCAAGGAACGAAAAGCTCTGATTATCAGTAACAGCATGAAACTTTTAGTGGATTTGTTTCTGTTCCCTGACCTAAGTTCTTGACTTGTTCTTTCGTGTCATGAAATGAAATGTCTCTGACAAATCAACAGCACGTACAGAGTTACTGGCACAAATGGAGTGGTTTTAGTAAAGCTTTTTTAGAATAGGCATTGCCTACTAATTCAGTCTCTGTTCATTAAGACAAGCAGCTTATTAAAGCCTCTACTACTTCATTGAGGTAGAACTTCTTGGCTAGGAGAGAAAAATACTGCTTGGCTTTTAATGAGAATTTTCAGTCTTGCTATAATGATTTTTGTGTGGGCTTTGTGGGAAAAAAAAAGCCAGTGTGACATGAAATAGCATCTTACATGATGCTTACTGAGATGCTATGAAAGATGCAAGCACTTCCAGATGGAAATATGTTGTATGCTGTACTTGATTTAAGAGAAGTAGTTAGTTTTCAGGAGCTTCAAGTCAGATAATGGTAAAAAAATTGTGGTGGTTTATTTTTCTATGAGTCCTGGGCAGCTCTGAGAGCAGGTCTTTTGCTATCTGTTTCTTCTTTCAGAAGCATCCTTATCTCTATGACTTTGAAATTCTAAAGAGCAGACTGTAATACTGTTTATTTTAAGTATTGTGAAAATACACTCCAAAATATTTTAGACCCTCACTTTCAACCATATCTTTCCTAATAGTTTCTAAAAGGTTTGCAAGTTTGAATGGTGTGAATTTGCTTCTTTTCTATCACTTAAACCAACCACTCCTGTAAATTAAAATTTAGTCATATTATGGTAGCATGATAAATTCAAATAGGTTTTTCTGGCCTATGTTCTTCCTTGAAATAGAGCTGGTGCTCTTGTACAGATTTTGTTTATTTCATGTGCTATACCCACAGCCTACACACGTGACCTTGAACGTTGGCAGTGAAAATTGCTCGATTTATCTTTTACACCAACTCGCCGATTTTTCTTTTGTTTGATTTCACTCTACAAAGAGAAACTGCAGCTCTTGAATCTGGAAAGTGCTTGTTTAAAAGCAGCTTTATGAGGCAGGAATTTCTGCTTGGCTCTTCATGAAGCATTTCCCAGTCTCTCAGGCCCATCTCCCTTCCTGAGCGTTTTCGCACCATAAAGTCCGCGCAGAGCGAATTGTGCTCTGATGTTCTCTCTGTATCCCATTACCTGTTCCTGAGTGAGGCAGCAAGAAGTGTCCAGATACCTAATTGAAAATTAATGAGGAACTTGGCTTTTTATGGAAGACACTAGCATTCAGTTTGCTGCACAACAATAGCTCTGATATCCTGCCTCAAACAAGCACGAAAGCAGCGGAGCCTTGTTTATCTCACTAGTCAGCAGCAATCACTCCTGACTGCACACCAGCAGCAGATCTGCTGAGTGCAAAGGTACCATTTTTATGTTGCTATTTATCAGACCAGAACTACTGACTTTACTCTCAAAGCATTTACTTTATTTATTTTGGAGATTGGTGCTCTTCCAGGAGAAAAGTAGAAACCTATTTGAGGAGAATCAGCATCCGGGAAAAGTGCTTCAAGCCTGCTTTTAGAAGTTACTTCCTTTATTTCCTCCATTATTTCAATGTTTATCAGACAGCTTCAAAGAAACTTTCTGTTTAAGTCACCTTTATGCCACCCTAGAGCTGCTGATAAAGTACCTGTGCTAAAATACCCATCAGCCTGCTTAGAAGTGAAGCAAGCAGGAGCATAGCACAAGACCTGCAGAGAATTTTCAGACACTTCATTTATTTCTGGCTTTACTATTTTTTGTGCATGTTAATTTTCTTGGCTTTATTTTTATCATTTAGCCAGTGGCCAGAGGTACAAGAAGGCTGTTAGGGTACTGTTGGCAAGCACATGAGAAGATGCAACTCAGCTGTAAACAGGCAGTGAGATATGATGGAAAGAGGAAATAGAGGGAATTAATTACACTACAGTAATATTTTCTCTGGATGCTGTAAGAGGCCTGGGATTTGAGGTTGATTGTTGGAAAGAATAACTGCTACCAGTTTCTAAATATATGTTTTAACATGAGGATAGCTGAGGGGGCAGAGAGAGGGAGAAAAAGGTTCAGGAGTAATGAGGGGATCTGAGGTGGGCATGGTTGATACAGAGGTTTTCCTGGGAGGCTGCTGCAGCCCCTCTGAGTACTGGGATTTAAGTGTCTGGGGCAGATATTCCTTTATTTAATGTATATTCTGTGGCTTCTGGCCCAGCTTTTGATTTTGAGATACCCCAAGTCTAAATGGCACACATACTGTATCCTCACATGGCATACAGTAAATTTTGGCTTAAAATTAATTTGAGATTCTTTCTCTGAGTGGTAAAGTCAATGTAAACGTAAGGACGCTTGTCTGTCAGAAAAGAAAACAATGCTGAGGCCTGACTGTGCAGATGTTTGCAAGTCACCTCTCCAAGGTATGGAGAAACTGTCTGAACTCACTCCCATACTACTGACAATTTTTGCTTCTTGGAGGACAGGACACAAAAAGAGCACAAATAGAAATAAAACAAATCCTAAGAGTGATCTGCAAAAGCTTGAAGTGGTTTACGTCAGTGTTTAATATACAGGACAAAGTGAGGAGGTTTGTGAATTTAGAAGCAATCTCCTCATCCTATTCCTTCCCCCTTTCCTTTTTTGGGCTGTTTGGTTGGTTTCTTTATTTTTTGTTTCACTAATTTGATGTTTTTGAGGTAGTTCATGCTGTTGCTTCCTTGACTTTGCAGGAAGGGATTGTTGGGGGGCCAGGGAGTCTCAAATAGTTGTTCTTGGAACTATTGCAACTTCTTGTAAGTTGCAAGACTTAAATGTTTTTAATTAAGTTGGCTTTGTCTTCAAAATGTGAATTTGGTACTTAAAATCAAGCAGTGTTTTTAAAGACTCTTTTCTCATCTACGCTGACCTCCTCCCACCACCAAGGTCACTCAGCTGTGCTGCAGAGAGGAAGCGTGGAAGGAAAAATGTTTTCAGTTTGCCAGGAACCACTACAACCTCAAGGGACTTTGAGCAGTGGGTCATTTTACGAACTGTGATTTGTTAAAGTACCTGGAATTTGTACAGAACATTCTTGTTGATGCTGTTGCTGGTGGAGAAGCAGTTATTCAATTTTCCAGTGTGGCCAAAGTGTGAACAGCAAAATTTGTTCCTCTCTTTTGGACACCCCTTGTAATACAGACCGCTTTCAGCACTATCCAGAGCGACCATTTTCAAGCTTGTTAACTTAAGAGGGCTTGTTTCTGCACATGGGAACCATGACAAACTGTGCTGTAGGATGCTCAAACCATTAAATAATCCACAGCCTGTTGCATTTGGCACAGCTCCTTGCTGTAGCCTGGATGTGTGTGTCAAATCCAAAGAGACAAAATCAGACTCCTTGGGGCACAGCTCCTATTTAGATCTGTATGTATGTATATATGAATTATGCTAATGCCAAGTAATTATGTCAGTTCTCAGCTTGACAGATTGTCCATGATGGGTAGGAAATGTTGACCTCAAAAACATCAAATTAGTGAAACAAAAAACCAACCAACCCATAAAAGGAAAGGGGGAAGGAACGGGATGAGGATTTTGCTTCTAAAGTCACAAACCTCCTCACTTTGTCCTGTATATTAAACGCTGACATAAACCACTTCAAGATTTTGCAGATCACTCTTAGGATTTGCTTTATTTGTATTTGTGTTCTTTCCCAGTCTCTTTTTGTCTCCTGTCCTCCAAGAAGAAAAATTGTCAATAGTATGGAAGTGAGTTCAGACAATTTCTCTTCAGAAAACTCTTTTATTTAATGTTTATTCTGTGGCTTCTGGCCCAGCTCATTTTTAGACACCCCAAGTCTAGATGGCACAAGTGGCATACAGTGAACTTTAGCTTAAAATTAATTTGAGATTGTTTCTCTTAGTGGTAAAGCAGTCAATGTAAAGGTAAGGATGCTTGTCTGTCAAAAAAGAAAAGAATGCTGAGACTTGACTCTGCAGAATCACTCTTAGGATTTGCTTTATTTCTATTTGTGTTCTTTCCCAGTCTCTTTTTGTCCCCTGTCCTCCCAGAAGCAAAACTGGTCAATAGTATGGAAGTGAGTTCAGACAGTTTCTCCGTACCTTGGAGAGGTGACTTGCAAACTTCTGCACAGTCAGGCCTCAGCATTGTTTTCTTTTCTGACAGACAAGCATCCTTGCCTTTACACTGACTGCTTTACCGCTCAGAGAAAGAATATCAAATTAATTTTAAGCTAAGGTTTACTGCTCTAGAGGATGGAGCTCGTTGTAACTCAATCTCATCTTCTCCCCATGGCCCCGCAGTGAGGCCTCAGTGAGGGGGAATGTATAAACAGCTGCAGCAAGGCTGCTCCCAGTACAGATGTGTCTTCCTGCAGTGAGATCTCTGGGTCACCAGGTGTCCTGGTTTCAGCTTGGATAGAAAACTCATTTTCCTCCCAGTAGCCAGCACACTGCTGTGTTTGGGAACTGGGTTGAGAATAACGTTGATAACACGCTGGTGTTTTGGCTGTTGCTAAGTGGTGCTAGCCCTGAGTCAAGGACTTTGCAGTGTCTCATGCTCTGCCAGCCAGGAGAGGCACCAGGAGCTGGGAGGGAGCTTGGCCAGGGCAGCTGACCCGAGCTGGCCAAAGGGATATTCCATACCACAGCACGTCATGGCCAGTATATAAACTGGGGGGAGCTGGCTGGGAGGTGCCCAGGGCTGCTTGGGGACAGGCTGAGCATCTGTCAGCAGTGGGTGAGCAATTGCACTTGTCTTTCTTCAGCTTCATTTCTTTGTCTCTTAACTTTTCAATACAAAAATATCATCATTTCTATCATTATAATTGTCATTATTATTATTAGTAGTAATAGTAGTACCAATATTTTTTATTTATTTATTACTACTACTACTGCTATTCTTTGTTTCAGTTATTAAGCTGTTCTTATCTCCATCCATGTGTTTTACCTTTTTTTCTGCTTGTCCTCCCCATGCCACCAGGAGCAGGGAGGGAGGGAGCAGCTCTGTGGTACCTGGTTGTGATCTGGAACTAAACCAGAACTCCAGGGACCATGCCAGCCACACTAAATGGGTTTCAGGAACCTCTCCATGGGTTAGCCAGTTGAGCTGTTCTTTGTTCCGCCAGAGAAATGCTCTGCTGCCTTCCACCCATCCTGCTGTCCTCCTTGCTCCTCTGGTTCTGGCAGGTTTCTGTCCTTGACATGCTGCCCCTCCTTAGCCTGGTTGTCTCAACACCACCTTTCCTAAAACGCTGCTGAGCTGCATTTCAGTCGCAGGCTGGCAGCTGAGCTCCTGCCAAGACCTTTCCTTGCGTTCTTGGTCCCGTTCAGATGTAACAGGATGGGACCAAAATGGGAGAATTTACTGTACTTGTGGTCAGGAGCTGTTTGGGCTGTATTTCTGGTGGCTTGAGAAGGCATTGTGATTATTGTACGTGATTATAGATTCTATCTCAGTCTGGCTTCCAAGTTGTTTTGATCAGATGACCTCCAGAGTTCACTCCCAACCTAAATTGTTCTGCAGTTTATACTGCAATTTAACCATAGTTCAGATAAGGAGCAGATGGTGCAGTAAAGAGCTGGTGAGCATAGCTCAGAATTCAGAAACAAAAGGGCTAAAAACATAGAGCGGAGTCCAGTGTGTATCTCTATTTTCCAACTCCGCATATTTCCATAGGTGTGACAGTTATCGCACATAGGCTGATATTCAAATATTGGCTGGTATTGACAATCCACTGTCTAATTGATAGATCACAGAAATAAAGGTCTGGCATGTATTTTTTAATAATTGTTGTTTAAAATTCTTAGATTTAATTCTCCTTAAAAGAGAGCTAGACATGAAATGTTTACTGCTAAGGCTACACAAGTGGCAAGGGAATCAGCTTACAAAAGAAGGATTAACTTGTAGGTTTTTCCACCTCTGATAGGTTATTAACACACTTTTACTCATTTATACCCTTTTAAGAGGAGCTCAGTAACAGCAGGGTGATCCCAGCTGTTCACCAAAATAAAACTTCCTGCAACAATAGGTTTTATTAGTGATGCATTTGTATATATTAATTTTGCAGATGACTTGTTGCATTACTGAATCATTGATCTTTCATTCCTCATATAACTAAGCATTTGTGCTGCTTCTGCAAGCATTCACACAAGTATAAACACCATTGCTCAGCTGTAATGATATGTGCCCTCCCAAAGTGTTTGTTCTACAGCTGGTGATTTGTGCTCCGATGTGCTTTAATTCCTAGTGCATAATGTTGTTTTATTTTTCCTTGAAGTAGAAGAAGAATCATATGCTTTTGGAACAATAAATGGTTTTAAATGGTGCCAATACCTTCTTGAAAGTCAGACCAGCACAGGAATTAGTGCTTGTTTTGTATCTTGTCATTTCAAGCTTAGTGACCTGAAGCTGTCAATATTTTCAGAAGGCAGGGACTGAAAATTTTGTTCTTTTGCGTTGTCTAATTAATAACTGTACTGCAAAGTTACAGCCTCCCAAATCACCTGGGTTTTTTTTTTAAATCCAGGATCTTGTTTGCGAGTTATTCCAGCCACCATCAGCCTTGGGGGTTTGTGAGAGTGCTGGCCCCAAGCCATGCCTCCTGTGTGCAGTGAGAGTCACCTTTAGGGCCATGATGGTTGCTGCAAAAAAGATGCAAGTGTGGAGGTTCCTGGGATGGGAGATGAGAATTGACTCCATGTTCTCAGAAGGCTGATTTATTATTTTATGATATTATATTATATTAAAAGAAATTACATATTAAAACTATACTAAACTACAGAGAAAAGAATACATCACAAAGCTAGAAAGGAATGAATAATAAAAAACCTGTGACTGACCAGAGAGTCTGACACAGCTAGACTGTGATTGGTCATTAATTAAAAACAATTCACATGGAACCAATCTAAGATGCACCTGTTGGTGAGCAACCTCCAGACCACATTCCAAGCAATCAGATAATTATTGTTGACATTTCTTTTCTGAGGCTTCTCAGGGGAAAAATCCTGGTGAAGGAATTTGTTAGAAAATATCATGGTGACAATCTAGTCTATGCTGTGGAGTATAACCAACATATTTTGGTTCCTGTGGCACTCCTAAAGTCCTTCTGCACTGCTGGGTGCACTGTGGCCAAGACCCCTCCCAGTTCTGGGGATTGTTTTGGTCCAAAACTGAGGATTTTATTGTTGTTTTTTTTTTTTTTTTCCTGGGGATTTTGTTGGTCCAAAAGCTGCTTCCAGCCCACATTGCTGTGCCTGCAGTCAGGTGCATTTCTTCTGAACCTGTTGTATTTGCTTGGCTCACAGGGTGTGTGCTCTTCCTGTTCTTCCCTGCTTCTTGAGCAGATATATTTACCCTCTGTCATGTTTTTCACTCATAAAGTCTGTGCTGTAGGGTTATTTAAGGGTGGATGTCTTCCCTCACCTTACAGCTCTTTTTGAGTGCTGGTGATTGCACTACAAAAATAGAAACCAGTGATTTATGTTCATTCCTGGTAATAAATGACCTTGGGACCGGGTCTCTCAGGACCTAAACTGTAAATAATTAAGCTTTACCTCTGTGGAACCTCACTCAACCCAGGCTGGTTTTAGCTGTACTTTTATAACAGTTACCTTTTAATCTCTTTCCCAGGCACTCTGGTCATGTAGCATGGTCAAAAAAAGGCCAAAAATTAAAAGCTATGCACACCTTGTTTTTATGTGCATGAAATAAATGCAGTGCAGTCAAAAATCTTTGGGTTTTTGACCAGCTGATGTAACTGCAGAGCAGCCATTGTTAATTCCAACTTGGCCTAGCAATTCCAGACAGGAACAGGCTCTCAAGCTCATTGATTCTCTGTTTTTTGGTTTTTTTTTTCAAGTTTATCAAGCTATGAGCTTTGGGCATCTGACTTCTGTCTTTGACCAACCCGATATTGGTGATTTGAGATTTTTTTACTTCATATCCAAATAAAAGGGAATATGAAGGAGACAGGGGAAGATGCAATTTTTCAATATTAACTGATGAAGTGGATGATTGTAAATTTCTGAAAACATTAAATATACTTTCAAATTTTTAAATTTATTTTTAATTTTTTTTTTTTAGTTTGAGCAATTCAAAAAGTGCCAGCTATCTGTCATGGTTTAGGATTTTTAGCCAGGAAAGGCTAATTTATATTCGGGGCATTCTGAGTAGACTGTTCTGTGAACAGCAATGCTTGAATAAAAATGTGAGATTTAGTCCTGTGAGCATATTGTGGTGAAATAAATTGTTGATTGGGGCATTTGGAAGTGAGTGTTAAAGATTACAAAAATATCCAGCTACTGCACACCCAAATATTACTTTTTCTTCTGAGATTCATCTAGGTGCATGGGAGAACCTTGATTTTTGGGGTGTAGGATTTTCCAAAATCAGTATGTAAAAAAGATTAATGGAAGCTGGGTAATTGGCTGCTCTGTGGTTCCTTCAACCCCTCCCCCTGAAAATCTCTGCAATAAAGAGGGAAAAAAAAGGAAAACTGCAGCTTTTGTTTGGAGAGAGGCTGGTCTGCATATCATGATGCTCTTTTAGAGGTTTCTTTCCCTTCTAATCCATGCTGTGAGTTTATCTCATGGTTGACTTGTACTAATTATCTGTGCTCAGTAACTTTTTCAGTGTCCAGGAAGTCTCATACTGAATACACTGTTGTGGCTTTATCCCTTCCACCCTTCTTCCAAATAATTCTTAAAAGTAATTTCCATCATCTGACAGGGTTCTGTCTCCTGCAAATCCCAGGGACTTCTTTTTCTGCTTTTGTAATTTGATGTTAAATGTGGACCTGTTGATTGAAATACTTCTTGTATTAGCAATCACTATTCAAGTGTCTGTTTTCTATGTGCAACAAGATGGGGATTAAAATTCATCAGGGATCTAAAAAAAAGCGGAAATGAAAAATAAAATGGAAGCAAAATTTCTTCCTACCCTTACTCCTGTGTTTGTGAGAGAACAGCACAGCTGACTCGAAGTCTGTGGGATGTGGACAGTAGGCAAAATATATTGTAGAGATACAGTTCCCTCTGGATAATTCAAAAATACACAAAATAATCATTATACTGCACACAATTTCCTTTGTTACTCTTATGGCTTGAAACACATCCCAGATTCCTCAGGTTTTGTGCAATCTTTTTTTCTTCCATAAATCTGGAGCTGTGGATGCTTCCTCCCTCCTCTGCTGTGCTTTACTCCTGGGGAGGAGGGGATGTCCAAATGCCATTTCTGAGTAACAAACCCTCTTGTGTTCAGGCCAACAGCGTGAGTCAGGAGTGACAGAGTTCTTCCACTCCTTGCCTCTGCTCAGACAGGTTTGGAAATCTCTGGAAAAGCATTTGTGGTCAGTTTGGCATGTGTTTGTATACTGCACGTGGCTATTTATACTGCAAGTCTTCTGCATCTTGTGTATTATCCTCTTGGATAATATCCCCCTGGAGTGCACTAAAACATGAGAGTGAGAGGAACATAGATAAGAGCAACCTGCTGTTAGGGAAATGCAAATTACATGACATCACAGTTTACACATTTCCATTTCAGGACCAATCCAAGAGGGAATCATCTCCATCATTAGAGAAGTTTCACTAATTTTGTGTACTCAGGACAATTTGCAGTGGTTAAAGTCTTGTTTGGTAACCACTGGAAGCAAGTGCCAGCTGCTGCAGCTCTTTGTGTTAAGGTTTCATTACTGGGTGCTGTACAATATATGCCCCAAATTTTCCAGGAGAGCCATTGCTGCCACTGGTTTCATGTCACCTGAGCACTTTGTCCTTGTTGTCACCTGCCA
Source organism: Chlorospingus semifuscus (assembly GCA_035048045.1). NCBI lineage: Eukaryota > Metazoa > Chordata > Aves > Passeriformes > Passerellidae > Chlorospingus > Chlorospingus semifuscus. The sequence continues at coordinate 69,177,163 of JAWWMS010000059.1, read as the reverse complement.
GAGCCGTCTGATCACTGTGCTAGGGCTGCAGTGCCTCTTCTGCTCACAATTGTAGGGTAATGTGATGTTCACAATTGAAAGGAAAGGGGATGTTAATGCTGTTGTTGGTGGTGAAGCCTTGGAAAGCAGCACCTTTGCTTCTGATGTGAAACCATCCAGTGCCAGGCAGGGGAAAGCCCTGAGCACACTGAGAAGAAGCCATCTGCTAAATAATGCCAAAATTTGGCAGGAGTGAGCTACACAGGAGCCCCTGGTGCTCACCAATCGATCTGGGCAGCAGGAAAAACGTTGGGACATCTGCTGGGATTTCCCTGCTTGTAGAGAAATGGATACCCTCCCTTACAAAAATCTATGGTTTTCTGTTTCAAGCAGAAGCATTCAAATCATCTGGGAACTTTTAGAAAAAGAGCTGTACATGCCCTTCACTGGGGAAAGAGTCAGTGAGGAAGACGTGGGCAACAGGGCTCGACCTTTCAGACACAATGAGGGTGTTTGGGGCAGTTGACCACAAGTGCCCTTTTTGGAACCTGAAGCTGTGCGAGTTTTCTCCCCATCCTGAGATAATGAGCTCTCAGTATATTCCAGATAAGCATGGGTTTTGGTAAGCCTCAAAGCTGCCAGCTGAAAGCTGTCTTTGGTTTAACTGGGTGAGAGAATCCAAGTGTGAGGGCTCCTCACAAAGTTCCAGAGGAATTCCTGATGACAAGATTGTTGTGCAAGTGTGACAGGAGGGGAAATGCAGTGTTGTTGTGCCCCTCAGCACTGCATTTCTACAGGCAGAAGAAATCCTGTGTCTCACTTTTTTTCTTTTTTCTTTTTTTTTTTTTTTCTTCTTTTTTTTTAGTTGTTGGTTTGATTTGATTTGTTTTGGTTTGGTTGGTTGTTTAGATTTTCAAGAGGCGCTGGTCCAGCAGTAAAACTGGAAAGCTTGTGTTTAGGAGGATGGTTTTGTAACAGAACAAGGGCTGAATCCAATGGCTTCCTCACTAATTTCTGTAAATCTTGACCCACCAATGTGATTAGAGCTGTGATCTTACTTCATATTTAGTTCAGAGAAAACAGATGGGAATATCTCCCATTAACATCACCTGAGAGCCTGGCACTGGCTGTGCTTTAAAGAACTGACTCACAAAGCTGAATAATGCCAAAGGAAGCAAATTTCTTTTTTGGATGTGTAGTTTGCCCAAATGTCACCTTCAGTTCTCTGAGCTACAGCTGTGCTGTTTTCCCTTCAACAAAGAGCATGAAGGTGGCTTGGCCAGCCTGAGTAGATATTAACTGTGCAGATGCCTTTGGGGAGAAGTACAGGGAATGATTTGGCGACTGCTCTGCTCCCACCATGCAATTCCACATCCCTGTGTGTGGCTTGGCTCCCTCCAGCCCTCCTGTGTGGCAGAGGAGGAAACAGCCACAGCATCCCTGGAGCAGGTGAATCCTGGGATGGTCCATGGGGTTGTTCCTGGGGGAGGTGGCTCAGTGTGACCCAGAGCCAGACCCACACATGGGAATGTTGGAACCCAGGACATTCCTCTGGCTGCCCTGGAGGGCTCCAGACCCTGGCAAGGGGTCAGAGACCTTGGCACAGGGTCACAAAGCACCTGTGCCTTTGATTTTAGCCCATGGAAACAATTACCAACTTTGTGTGAAGATTTACAGGCCGCAAGAGTTTGAGTAGAATGACAGTGAATTTGTCACAGGGTGGAAAAGTAGAATTTTGAGGGTTTAGAATGGGGGTTCAGGAGGCACGATGGAGGAATCTGGGTGTGTCCTGTCCTCCTTCTTGTCCTCCATCTTCTGCTGTGATGGTGACACTTCTGAATTGGTTTAGGATAGAGACAGACTGTCTAACATAGGTGATAGGTATTGGAAAATTATTGTAAATAAAATACATGCAGTTCTTAGTATAAAAAACTATCACCACCCCAAGGGCAGGGACTGTACCACAAACCAACCTGCTGGACAGATCTCAGCAAGTCAGAAAAAGAGTGTGATAGATAAGAGAAAATAAACAACCTTGAAAACCAGAACTGACAAATCCCGACTTCTTCAATCACAGAGCTGGGAAAAAGACTCTTTAATACCTCGGGGTCATCTCAGCCATAGAAAACCCAAGATCTGGGGACTGTTTAAGCTCTTTGTGAATGGAGAAAGGTGGGACATCTGACAACCTTCCAGCTATCCTACTTAAGTACCTTATCTTTGTGCTGGATCTTATTTGGGCCATAACCTCAGGCGCTGCAAATTGCAGCTTGCTTCTCTTCCCTGGATTTCACACTGGCACCTACAAAGAAATTGAGATTTCTATGTCGGTGTTTTTGCATCCATGGAAAGGCAGAAAGGTCACAGCCAATTAGAGCAGTAATTGCTTCTGCCATTTAACCTAAACTGTCTGTGAATGAGTTTTCAGAAAGCTTAATACAATAGCTGGGAAATATAAATTGCCACCACCAAAAAGGAAATAAAAATCCTACCTCTAATTCTTTTGGTGTCTCTGTTGGGAAAGGCAATATTTATAATTGTCGGTGTTAATTTTCTAAGTGATCATCCAACCCAATCTGACAGGAGATGAAGGACAGTCATAGGGTGGATGGCAAGCTGAGTCCTCATCTTAAAGACTTTGTCCAATGTCAGGAACCATTTTTGACTCTACACTTGAATTATCTTTTCTTGAATAACTTTATTTCTTTTCCAGACAGTCTGCTGTAAATGTGCATGAAAAAAAGGAAAAGGAGGAGAAAAGCATAAGGCTGCATTAAACAATTTGAGGAAAGAGTAGAGGTTATGCAAAGTTCAAGAAGCAAAGGGATATGGCTTAGAAAAACACTGAGATAATGAAAGATAATATATAGATGAAGTAACTGCAATATTGTTCCCCCTGAAACTTGCCACGTGGGCTCCTGAGGGAAAATAGAAGTTGACATCTGCTTACTTTGGATTGCCTAGCTGGAAAAACATATGAGATGATCCACATGAGACAAAGTCCTTGTGGGCCCATTGCTGATGTGAGTGATAAGTTCTACAAGAGAGGGGAGCAAGCCAAATATTCCTCATCAAACAAGACAGAGGAAGAGGATATTTTTATAAGCCTGGTTTAACACTGACTTCATGCATTTTGTTACCTTTTTTCCCCCTTAAAATTAAGAATCTAGTGTAGTTTTTGGGTGTGTTGCGGATAGAAGCAGTGTCAGGTGAGTTGAAACTGCAACATGGATTTAGATTATTTATTGAGAAGAAACCCAGGGCCTTTTTCAGAATAAGGCTAATGAGACCCTGGGTTTCCCCAGGCTTGGTTGATAGCCTCCCTTATTAGAGGCCCAAGGAAGAGCTTGGGAAGTACTACTTTTTGGGAATTACCTTGGCACAATTGCTCCTGCCTTAAAGTTGTGAGATGACTTCCTTCCTTTTCAGCCCCATTTCTGTGATTGTTTTGGAAACTGTTTGAAAAAACACTGAGTTTTGGGGAAGCACCCATGAACAGGCAATTGCTTTGTCCTGAATAACTTCCTTATAATTTGGTCCAAGCTCTTTTTAACTCTGAGTCCATCACAGACCTTAGTTCAGCAGCAAGTTTCTTGATCAGATTCCTTCATGAAAGCATAGAAATCTAAGTATTTATGTCAGTATGCTTCTTAATTCTTTATATGTCTAAAATGTGACTATACTTTAGCCTTTTTTAGTAATTTTTGAGCAGCGTGGAGTTCAGAACAGTGCATGTTTAACATTTGAAACATTGTATGAAAATATCTGAAAGCTCTTTTTGGTACAAGGGCTTCTTTAAAAGCCTTGGGTTTATTCTTTATTCTTATTTTTTTTTCTTTCAGTTGCTTCTCGCGGTAACATAAAGGCAAATGTAATGGAAACGAGTACTAAGTTCTGGGAATGTCAAATAGAAAAAGGATAAGTAGAGAAAAAAAAGTTCTGCTTTTCATAGGACTTCAGAAGTCTTTGGGAGCTTGCTAGAAGTGCTGGCTCTGCTCCAGTGTGCTTTTATTGGCATACATGAACAAATTACCCAGGGCACAGCTATTTTTCTTACTGTAGTAAAAACAGGGACACTGAATAGAGGCTTTGTGTAGGACAAATATTTTTCCTTTGAAACTGGCTATGAGTTTAAAGTTTATCTAGTGTGCCTTCTGGAAAAGGGGAAAATACACTTCTTAATCTCAGAGAGTAGAAAATGTATTCTAGTTTGGGCGACTCAGAGCTCTACAAGCAAAATTTACTTCATTGGTGAGGAACTGGTATAGTTTTACAATAAGCAGCATCATTTCTTAGTTGCCTAGAATGTGGGATGAAGCTTTGTTTTTATTGTTTGTAGCTGTGTCCCTCAGAAATTTTCTATGGATCCCTTCCCTCTAGCATCTTCCAGGGCTCTGATGTTTTCTGGCCACATGGGTGTAGCCAGGAGGATAAGGGTGTTATGGAAAATAGTTTTTAAGATAACATTCATTGCTGTAAGGACTGTCTCCATGGGTAATTCTTCTAATTCCAGATGGAGCTGTAGCTCACTGTGCTGTTGTGTCATTGCTCTTCAATACCTGGCAGCATCCTGGAGCAGCAGGGTCTCAGGTTAATTATAAGGTTGATTATTATTAATTTAATATTAAATTATTAATAAGGTTTATTATTATATTAATAATAAAAGTTAATTATTCAACCTTTTTGAGGTCCATGGGAGGGTAACTTGAATGAAGATTTTAGATGACTGCTTCTTAAATAATGGGTAAAATCACAAGAATCACATCTAGAACAATTTTTATATAGGTTGGAAGTGAATGGAGCAGTCAAATTTCCCCAGTCTCTCCTGTCATTCCTCCAGCCAGGAAAGGATCAAAAAGCATTACCTCATATGGCTTTTAGCTCCTTCCCTTTCTCCTTCCCGCCCACACTTACTTCACACACATTTATTTCTAATAGAAGCAATTGCAGAGCAATAAATCCATGTACAGAAAGATTTTTGAAAATTGTCTTCCTTCAAAACCTGTGGGAGCTTTCCAAAAAGTCCTATAGCTCCACTGAGGTTTCCTGGGGGCAAGGTATCTTGGGCTTCTGTCCCACACTATCTGACATTAGTTCGAAGAAAATTTGACATTAAAAATGCCTCAGCATTTTGGCAAATTTGACATTAAAAATGCCTCAGTTGAATGAATGAGCAAATTGCAATAAAATACCTGTTGTAACATTTCAGAATCCATTTCTAGAGACGGTTTGTTAAATTCGGCTTGGTGACCATCAATAACAAATTCCTGGGGAAAATTTTCTTGTGAAATTCACTCATTTGAGGTAATTGCAGCAAAAACCATTTTGTGGTGATTATAATTTATCTTTTATAAAAATTTCTAATTTTATCATCCTTAATCACAGGATGTTTGCTGGAAACCAAATATGTGATTGTAAAGGCATTAAAATTTTCAAAAGTATATGTTTTTTTCTTCTGGAAGTCAAGCCTGTAAACTTGCCAAGCCTGGGCATTCACAGCAGAGCCTGCTTTTGAAAATGTGAATCTGTGAACTGAGTTGGAAAATAGTAATATTTATGCATTTTATTCAGGTAATTTAAAGCAAAACAAAACATCAAAAATATGGCATTTGCTGAATATATGTACCTGGAATTGAAATGCACCTAGAGGAAGGGCTTGGCCCAGATTAATGGATGAGAAAATTGTATCTGTACAGCAAAATCCATAAATGATTGCAACCAGAAAACCAGAGGCATGGAACACCAAAAGTTTAAATCCTATTTCCTTCCCAAAATTGTGGGATCTGCTATTGTTCAGCCTATTTTCATCCAGGAAACAATTGCTGAGTTACATAAGTGCACTGTAAATACTGTGGCAGGGCGTGACTTCAGTCAGCTGTGACCTCAGTGCAGTGAGTTCTTTTACACTTGACTCACTTTCTGCTGAATAATTGCAGCCCCAATGTGGACAAAGGCACAAGATAGTGCCTTTAGTTTACTTGCTGAATTGCAATATATTGGGGGTTTTGGGGGGGAGGCGTTTATTTTTGAGTTATGTGTGCATTAACACAAGCAAAAAAGTCAATGCTCAAGTTTTCTGGTGACCCCAACAAACCTTTCCAGCTGATGCTGCTGATGCCTTGGGAAGGCTGCCCTAGAGCAGAGGCTGGGCAGAGTTCCAGAATAAAGCAGGGATTTATTCAAAGGATCTCCTCCATGGATCCACCTTGGGCAGCACCAGAGCCCAG
>JAWWMS010000059.1:69155513-69170699 GCA_035048045.1 Chlorospingus semifuscus | reverse complement strand
GGATCATTTGTCCTTGGTGCCCAGCTGGAGCAGGAATTGTTTTGTCTCCCTGCTCTGTGCTCAGAGCTCACCATCCCCTGATATGGAGCCCAGACCCACACACTAAAGCAGCACAGAATCTGAAAAATATAAAAGCTCAAACGTGAGGCATCACTGGGTTGCAGGTGAGTTATTGCATGTCTGAAAGCGCAGAGAGCTGCTCAGACCACAGTGAAGGTCACACACCCCACTGCAGTCATATGCCTGTTTTTAACCTCAGGTGAGGGGGAGCTGTCCTTGAAGTTTATTGTTTCAGATTCATGCTTCAGAAGGAAAAGTCATCAAGGAAATGCTGCATGGTAGAGGCTGTTTGACTTCACTCTTCTGTGTGAGCAAACAAGTCACATAGCTCTTCTCATATCTCTACTTTATTCTGCTGTGGAGTAGGGAATGACTTTGGGTTTCCTGGTTGGTGGCAAGAAGGTATTTCAAGCAGAAGGAAAAAAAATACAGCAATATTCCCTTGAAAAATATTTTTTCCAGTGCAAATTTTTCAGTCAAAGCAAAATAATTGTGTTTTTTTACTGCAATAAATTGAATATCTCAGTTGGTCTGGTGATGGTGTTATGGGTTCTTTTTTTTCATGGATGGGAAAATTGAATTAATTTGTTGTTTGTAAAAGTCAGTGACTGCTCCTGCTAGGGTTTAAAATAGCTTATAGTGCAACTTATCCTCCAACTTTATTGAAAAATTTATTGGCTTTCCTGCCTTTTCTCTCTTCTGCCTTATTTTCAGAGTCTCTATGGACTTGTTGTTACCATGTGGACACTGTGCATCCAGGCCCCTTCTCATGGTGTCTCCTCCTAGTAATGAAAAATACAACAGGTTGTATTTTTATGTGACCTGGATGGCAACTCAGGAGGAGCAGTTTCTCCTGTAGATTCAAGACAAAGCAGTTTTTGTAGGCCTCAGAATTTGAAAAAAAAATAAGATTCCTGTAACGGGGGCAAGTTTTAAAGAAAACACCCATTTCTCTGCCAAAAGTGTTTATGAACCAGCTTCAGTCAAAGCTCTGTGCTGAGGTTGGGCTCAGGTTTGACTCCCAGCTGTTGCCATTGTTGCTGCTATTCACTGCAGCTTCACAACCACAGAGAACAAATTCTTCTCCTTATGTGCTTTATGTGTATATGACAAGTGAAAACATGGTCCCTTTTAGAGGCTTGCTGACTAGGCTTGCAATTAATTCAAATTCTTTCCAGGAATCATGTGTTAATTTGATACTTGAATGTACATGTGATGTTACAAGTACCGTGACAATATTAGGGGAATATTTTAAATTAATTCTGAGAATATGAGTACTCTGCTGCCTTTTCTGGCATTAAAAACTTGTTTGATCCCCAAAACTTTTATAGGTGATGTTTGGTTTAGATTATGTTACCTAAAGTCATGAGGATTTGCATATCAGTCTTGTGAAACCTTGTTTGCACATTATTTGAGTCAGGGAAGTTTGAAGAGTTAGTCAGCATCATTAGAATACTATGTGCTTATTTATTAAGTTTTAAAATTAAACTTTTAGATTTGCTATTGAGTTCCACTGTGAGCTTGTGCTCAGCATTGTTGATTTGTTGTGATCTGATCAATAACTTTTAAACTTTCCAATTGTACCTATTTGTTCACCTTTATTAAACTGAGTCTTCTGTTTTCACTGAACTGCATGCAAACTGCCTTTTTAATTTTTTTGAGGGTACCATATAGAAAATCTAAATCTTCCAGTAAGACATGCAGCATGAACCCTTGCCATAGTAAAGTTTGAGGCCTTCCAGATACATGTTAGTTTGTATTCAGAGAACTTTACTGGTGAAAGAGCTGAAAATTCAATAAACAAAGCTAAATCATCAAGGAATGCCATCAGTGGATGGTCCACAATGGTTTGGAGAATGAGTGTTCAAGATCATCAGGAAGCCAGTGGATGTTCCTTCTACTCAGCTTTGTCTTGTTTAATTCAGAACTGAAACCTGTTACAGACACAGAAATTGGTTTTCAATGTGAGTAACCAATGGACTTCAATATCTTCACCAAAACTGAAGAAAGCAAGTTTGTGAAAACAAAAATTAAATCTTTCCACATTTCTATTAAACCAAATTAGAGAGGTATTGAAGAGTGTTCCTGCCTTTTTTTTCCCCTCCTCCTCCTTCGTGTTAGTTTTTACAATCTGGTTGGAGTATGTCATTATTTGGTTTCAGTTTAGCTTTTGTTATGAACTGTACCACGCCAGTTTTAATATTGCCATGGCACAGTTATTAACTGGCTAATAAACGTGGGTAGGTGGTTAAACCAGTTTCAGTTGGGCAACTTGCAGCAGCTTTTTAACTTTTTAACTATTGTAAGTTCTTTCCCTTTTGGCCAGAATGGGAGGAAAACTTTATCTAAAACAACACCTAAAGACATTATCTTATTAACCTTTATATACTTTAGAAGATTTTAGAAGTTTCTATTTCTAAAGTTGTTGTTTTAAAGCTGGATGTATACTGCAAACTGAGTTTCAAAGTAGTGTCTGGCGTGCCATCTTTTGAAATCTAATGATCTCATTTGAAGTAGGATGTATCAAAGAATAAAAAGAAATGAGGAAAAAAAAATCAGGGAGTATGAAGAAGGGAGATACAGCTGTGGTTTCTGTGCTGGGTCAGCAGAATTCACCAGTCAGCAGTTTCAAGGAAGCTTTTGTTTTATTAAAAAAATTAAAATGTTAATAAAACAAAACACAAAAAAACCAGCCAAACAAAAAAAAACCAACAAAACAACCCTGCAAACAACAAACCCACCAAAACCTCAAACCAGGACAAGTTTTTGTTCATCCTTTCAAGTGAAGATACTGACTGTGTTATAGGCACATTGGAATTGGGATTTATGAGTAAAAATGGTGTCTTTTGTCAGCTCACTCCTCTACTTGACATAAACTCACCAAAAATACTGATTTTTATGGTGCATTATAATCCCTTTATTCTACTTTCCTCTACAACTTCCTTCATACGCCATAAATCCCTTCCTCTTTGGACTGCTCTGTACATGTGGAAGGTTTTTTGTATGGATTTTTGGATTTTTTTTTTTTTATTCTTTCTTTTATACAAGATATTCCAGCTGTGGTGATACATTCTGCAAGGGCTGCATAATGATCTTGATCTTGGTAATTAATACTAACATTGCTTTAGATGAGGTGGTTAATTCTCTAATTAAAAATAGCAGTGAGTGGTGGCTTCAGTGCTTGGCATATTTATTAACGTTCCTTTGTTGCAATGGGGATTTTAAGTCTTTGAAGCTTTTGTATCTGTAGAGCTGTTTTATTTTCTTTCAATATGGTTAATTATAAATCATGGCCCAGACCTGAAAGGGATGGAAATAAGTTGCCATGCCAGAATAAGAACCTGTTTTCAAGCAGGGTCTTTATTAGTGTGGCAATAATAAGGGCAAAGTCTATGAGCATGGTCTGAGGTTTATTCATTCAGTTCTTCCTGTTGCTCTCCATATTTCTCCCCTTCTGCAAAATAAAAGATAGCCATCTTAATTGTATTGTTAGAATGTTTCTTTAATCACTGGGAAATATCATAGTAGGAAAAAGAAGACTTCGAGGGCATTTTTTTTATCTTAGTTTTTCCAATGGAAACCTTCTCTTTTAAATAGCAATTTCTGTTCTGAAGACAAGCCTTTATCTACTTTAGTTGGTAATTATGACCACAAATTTTCTCTAATAAATTTGTCCTCTCCCTCCTGCTGAAAGGAATGCTGCTAATGAATTTAGCATACTCCTCCTCAGTGAGGGACTCAGGGAAGAGTATTAGATTTCAGAAAGTGTCAGTGAAAATCAAAACACTTTCTGAAGCTGGCAAAACCAGCTTGTCTGCTGCACTGCACTGTGGAGAAGGATGTGAATGCATTTACAAATCCCACCTGGCCACTCTGTGTGCCCTGTCCCTGTCCCCTGCCTGGACAGAGTGGTGTTTTTTGTCTGTCACTGTCTTTAGTTGCTTGAAATGCATCTACCCCTGTGACCCCTTACACAAACAGGTAAATAATATTTATCATTGCTGAATGTTTATTTATTTATTTATTTTTTAAAATTTATTTTATTTTATTTAAAAATATTTCTTGTTTACTCCTTACAGAAAGCTGAAGTTCAGCTTTCTATAAGGAGTAAAACTCAGGCAGGAGAGGGAGACACATCCAGTCCTTTCCTCTCCACCTCCAGGTTTCTTTAGCAGGAACCCCAGCTAGTTAACACTGCATCCAACACTAAAACCTAAAACCAGGATGCAAAGAAGTGCGGATTTGCATAAATAAAATGCATTGTAATTATTGCTAAGGGTCATGCTGGACAACTGCTCTGAATGCAGAGAGGTCCTGAAGGCAACAGCATTTTCAAAATTTTTTTATTAACTTATTTCCTGGTGCTTGGACACAGGAGTGAATACTGGAGTGTATACGACTCAGAGAGCTTCAAAAATAAATATCAATAAATATAGAGTGGCTTGAGAGAGGCAAAGGGGACAACAGTCACAGTGGTGGGGAATCAAGTTAATTTATTTTGTGTTCAAACTTCAGCACTTGCAGGGCCTGGCTTTCAATTTTCTGCATTGTTTTTTTTCTGTCATCTTTTCTACCAGCTTTTGGATGCTCTAACCTGCTTAACATGAAACTGAAAACATTACAGAGCAAAGCTGCTGCCAGCTCAACCAAAGGCAGTTTTTTCTCAGAGAAATTCTGGTATCAGTGCACTGAGGCTGGAAAATCCCCAGGGATCATTTCAGAAGTATCACTTACTCATGCATTCATGTGCATTTTGGTGTTTATCTCCAGGCAAGATGTCCAACAAGCAGCAGAACTCGTGTTTTGCTCTTGGCTGTGCTCTGAAGCGAGTCCCAAAGCAGAGGGCAGCAGCCACGTTTCAGCTGGCTCCACAGGATGTGTTTCTGCCAGGAGCTTCCCATTTGTAAAATCTGGGGCTGGAGTGAAGATGCAGACAGGAGAGTGATGGGTCAGAACAGCAAGGTAGACACCAGGAGATGCTGTTTGAAAATTTAGCACCAGGAGGGAAAGTTGTGTGTGGGTGAAGAGGGTGAGGTTTGAGAAGAAACAGATGAAAAATGGCAAGTCACACAGCAAGCTAAACAGTTTTTGTACATTCTGCAGGTCAGCAGTGAGAGGCATTTTTACTGAATGCACAGTGAGCCCTGAGTGCATGGATTTTTTTTTTTTTTGTAATTTTTTTCCCTGTTGTTTTGTTCTTCCGTAATACTTTTGAAAGGGGAAGGGTGGAGAAGAGAGTGTCCTTATCTGACATTGCTGCACTCACCAGGGAATGGTGTTACCTTCTAAAGTCCACTGCTTTCTGTTTAGGCTGCAGTTACAGCCTGTGCTCTGCCTGGGGAGAATTTTGGGGGGTTTGGGGCATACATGATAACAATAACATTTTCTTAATCGGTAGACAATAATCATTCCAGCCATTATTGGCTTTCCTGTGCATCCTTTTCTCCTTAGCCCTTCCCCCTCCATGATTTCTAAAATATCCACATCATTAAGTTGTTTCTCTTTTGGTTTCCATATGATATTGTGATCTGCCTCTGGGTGGGACTGATCGCTTCAGGATGAGTGGAGAAGAGCACCAGGCTCTAGAATATGTAATTTGCTCTAATGATACAGCTCTGCCTTTCTGGGAAAGGTGTTTTGGGTTATTTTTTAACTAACATGGGAGATTTTGTTATTTTCAAACTCTTATTAGGAAATGCCATGGCAGGACATGTGAGCTGTTGATGTGCCACATAAATTGCATTGTTTTCATGAGGCTCCCATGCTACAAGATGGGGAAGACAAAGAGTAATTTTTTTTTTTTTAAACAGTGTTCATGACTGATAGAATCATGTTGTACACTGGCATGATTCTCCCCATGCTTGGGATTACCACCTGTAACTGCTGAAGAACAAAAGTACATCTCTCTCAGGAATGGTTTCTCTGTTATGAAGGCTGGAGTCTTGTCATTTACAGAGCTGCTGACTATCAATATCTCTTCAAAAATAAAGCAGATGGCGGCAGGGAAGTCCTAGGTGGATTTTTTTGTTGTTGTTGTTGAGACAATATTGTGGATTTTTTTGTTTGTTTTTCAAAATAAAATATTTGTAAATATTTTATAAAAATAATATTTATAAATATTTTAAACTTATTTTAATTATATATTAGTTTAATATACTTAAGGATGAATACCACTATATTTTTCTTCTTATTATTTTATCTATTTTCTTATTATTCTTCTCTTCTTGAAATCTTACTTAGCTTTCCTGGTTTAAATATTTCTCTTTCAGAGCCGGCATGAATATATATTTCTTTTTTGCAGGATCCTGAGACATGACCATTTTTGGTCATATTCACAATTAAACTGTTGATACTTCAGGCCTAATTGAAGAGGGATCTTACAGTTAATTGTGAAGGATGTTTATTTTGAAGTCTGGGACACCAGTGGAGGTTGCTGTGCACTGCTGGGCTGGGGTGAAAGGGAAGATTAAAGAGGAAGTGGAGTTTATTAATAGACTCCTGGTTGACAATGGCTTTGCAGTGTGCAGGGGGTGACTTTTGCTGCAGGACTGACTGGTTATGAGAGATGAAAGAGCATTTGAGATGAGAAACACAGCAGAGAAAGCTGCACAAGGCAATAATAAAGCCCTGCACATACTGTTACCCTTTTGTGGTTTTTCACTTTCTTCAGCGTGCACTTAATTAAAAAAAATTAAAGCAATTTCCTAAATTTTTTTTAATGAAACATTTAGGTTGAATGAGATCCAATTGTGTGATAATTCTGGGGAGTCACGAGTGGCTTTTTGATGCTGTTATAAATATTTGGACTAATTATAAATAATTATAGTAAAGGGTTTGTTTGTGTTCACATTCTGGAATTATCTTGAACCAAGTGACAGAAGCATTGCATGAAATTGTAATCACATTGAAAGTGTCATGTCAAGGTAGATGTGCTGGAATTTCAGAAGCACTGGAAAATTGCATGAGGGACAGGAAATATTGTTGGCTTTATCTAATAGCAAGTGGTGTTTTGTTTGCATATCAGCTAAAGTTGACTAAAATTTTTGTGTTTGCTTGGCAGAAGAAGCTGCTTGGTTTTATATTTTTTATTTTAATAGTCAATTTTTTTACTTCAGATTTTCAGTATCTCTTCATTCAAAACATAATTCTGAAGCTTTTTGTATTTAAGTGGTGTTGTGCCTTACATTGGGCAGGTATTTAGTCATGAGAGCTGGTTTCTTTCCCCAATGTGAGAATCTGCTGCTCAGCTGTCTTGCTGCTTTCAAACTCAGTGTGTCGTGCTGACTTCAAAGGCTGAAGCTTGAAATTCTAATACATTACATTCTAATATATTGCATTCCTTCTACTTAAAATGTCTGCTTCACCACCTCCATAAAATTGAGTGAATACAAATACAAACCAAGCATTTGTCAGATTAAGATGTCAGAGCAGTGGAATTATCCTGAGAAAGTCTTAAACCAAGGGGTTTTCTCCCCCCCAGATCTCACTTTAAGACAGATAGTTGCAGAATTTGTTATAAATAGGCCTATGAAAAAGACTACAAATCAAAAAAGATTATGACAAACAGAATTATTCAATGAGTGCTATCTTAAACAATGTGTGGATGGAAAGTTAAGTGGGGACGCCAAACAGCAGCAGTGATAATTTGTGTGTTTTGGATGGTGACTCTGTGGAAGTTAATCACAGGGGAAACTGCTAAGCAGGGCAGCAAATTGAGCTTGGTTGCAGATGATGATAAGAATGAGCAGCTGATAGGAAGTGGTGGAGAGCTCAGAGGCAGCCTGGGCTGGAGAGGGGCACTGAGCTGAAACAGGGAGTGCGCAGTGAGCTGGCAAATTCTGCTGAGAAAATGAACACTTGTGTCCTTTCAAGTCATGGGATGATTTCAGGATGCTTCCCAAAGGTTGTAATTGCTAATGAATTGAGCAGCACTCAACATGGGTGGTAATTTATTGGAGACAGCTGTTAAGGACTGCACTCCATAAAAAGAGTTTTAGAGCAGCCAAACTGGCTACCAGCTTGGATATGTGGTATATTTATGGGGCAAAATGTGCTTGTGTCACTAAAGAGGTTCTGTAAGGAGTTAAGTTTTCAAAGAAAATTAAATAAATTTTTAAAAATAGTAATAAAAAAATATATATACATATATATATATATACACACTAAATCAAACTAGCAAGTATGTACCCACTAATAGCAACACCACCCTTGCACATAATTTCACTTGGTGTGTCAAATACACCTAAAATACAAATACACCTCAAATACAAATACATAATTTCGCTTGGCATGTGTAATACACCAACAAATACACTGTTCTAGTTAGTTTTGCTAACTGCATCAGGGGTTTGTTACTCAGAAATGTATAAAAACTCAGCACCAAAGATCACCAAAGTTTGTTTGTCTCTTGAACTGACTGATGGATTTAGAGCTCAGCACAGATTTTTGTTGTCTTTTTGCATGGAATAAGGAAGTAGCAGAATACATGTGGGGCACTCAGTGGGCACTGGCAGGTCAAAGAGCTGCTGCTTTTCTTTGTAAAACAAGAGGAGAACAGTGAATGTGGGGCAGTGAGATGAATTAGGGCCTCAGAGGAAAAGCTGGCTGCAAGGCAGCTCTAGTGCAAACAGAGCAGGCTGTGCTTGCTTTGGACACAGAGATTTTGTAGGTACAAATTTGATCTGGTACACTTCTGACTGCTTTGCAGTGTGACTGGAATGTAGAGAAATATTCAAATATATATTATTCATGTATATATGTAAATGAAAGAGTATTTGCCCATGGTAAATTTGAATATGAAAGGGTTATGAAAGTCACTTTCCAGAGCTAGTTTTAACTTCAATGGACATGTTATTAAAGGGAGAATTTTTTAAACTGTTTTATCATGGCCTGTTCAGCACTGCTTTTATGGGAAAGGTTTCATTTGGCACGCCAAACTTTCAGGATGTTAAGCACTGCTTAACAAAAAAAGAAAAAAAAAAAACAAAGGAGTTTTCTTAAGTACCAAAATAGCTGACCAAGTTTCCTTTTGTGCTAACAATTGTGTTTTAATTTGATAATGCATCTTTTCTAACAATTCAGCTGATACGTTTCATAGAATATGCATCAAAAGGTCATTTCAAGAGTTGCATTTGAAAGAAATGAATTGAGGACTGAAATCGAGCATGCTTGAGCAATAAAGTTACCATTTGGAACATCTTGTTCACATTTGCAGTAGATCTTGTTCTTTGCTTAGTGAGCCTTTTATTTCTACAGCTATTCCTAAAGACCATTGTGTCAAAAATAATAGCTTTGTTCACGAAATTATAAATTATTTGAAGCTATAACTATCAAATTGCTACTGGGAGAAGTTCCACAGCAGCATCACCAGGATGCAGCTAACAACAATTGAATTTGTTGATGCAATTTCGTTCCCATTTCAACCATAGTTTCCTCATTAGGTTTGTATTACACCTGTGTTCAGCCTCCGTCTTTTAGGAGACTTCAGTTCATGTGCTGTTTTTCCTTTTCCCAGGTGGTTTCTCCCAGTGAGTGGCAGTGAGAATGAATGGGCACATATCAAACACCCCTCCTGGTGGATATGGAAGTTACTTCCCTCAAATGAAGTAAGGTTTTGCCTTTGACTTGCCTTTTGTGGATGAAATAGTGTTGTACCTCCTTCTTTAGGTTTTTATTTCAGATAGAGCTGTAATTAGTAGGTCCCATTGGAATTTTAAAAAGGCTTTTTCTGTAGAAGAAATAACTGTGACAGATATTTTTATGTTCATGTAAGGGAAAGCTTTGTTACTGCATGGACTCATCTGGAACAGCAAAATAAATTGCTGTAGCCATAACATCCTTATTATGTTACTCAGAGAGGCCTTTGTGTGCCTGAGATGTTTAAGGTTAGCTCTGAGTGAATGCATTTTTATGCATAAAAGATGAGGCTGCCTCTCCCATCTGTGAGAACAGACTGTTTCCCAGGAAAGAGAACTGAGCAGCTGCTACCTGTGAGTGTTACCTTGCCTCAGATAAGAAGGTGATCCCTGTATCAGGGGCATGGCATAGACTCACTCACAGCACTAATGAGAATTTACCCATCTGATGCCAAGGAACCCGTATTCCTGTGTGGAACAGGATATCTGTGGTGTCTTTTGCTTCTCATTAAGGTGAACTCATATATCACTCATTTTTGAAACACTTGTAGTCATATTGCCTTTTTGTTTGTGTAAGACAATGAGAGTAATTCTAAGATTTTCATTAAAAGCTGTTAAAATTGTTAAAAGCAATCAACACTTGTGTATGCAGGAAAAAACCCAAATCCTACCCAATTCTTTAGCATAGTCTTGATTACTATTGTTATTTTTATTACTGTAAAATTATTGTATTTCTTATAGAAATAATATATAAATATATAAATATGTAAATATATATTATATATTATACATATTAATATATAATATATAATATATATTATATAATATATAACATATAATATATAGCATATAATATATAATTTGTAATATGTAATATGTAATATATTATATATTATATATTACATATTATATTCCCAAAAATTTTGAGATTTTTTTTCCCCAAAATCCCTTTGGGGAGAGAGGGGAGCAGAGCCCAAAAAACCAGAAAAAACCCAGAATAAATGAAAAATGCTGAGGAGGAGCAGTGAGGAAGAGGAGGCCGAGTGCTGCCCGTACTTGAGGAGCTCCAGGATGGCCAGCACGATGTCGTTGACGTAGCAGAACCCAGAAGCTTCTGATTTCTTGGCGTGGTGGAGCCCTCCAGCCCAGTTCACCGCAATGTCTGTCTGCTGCTTGTTCAGCTTCACTGCACTGGCTGGGGGAGAAATCCCACACGGGTTAAAACAGGAGGGAAAACCTCAAACAGAGCCTGGGGTGAAGCTCCAGCTCCTCCCTGGGGTTTTTGGGGGCTCCTGCTCCAGGGTTTGATTCTGGACGTCCCCACAAATCAAGGGGAAATATTTCTTATTCCTTCCCAGTTTTTCCTCAGAGCAGGAAAATCCCACAAACCCAGCTGGGGTCACACTGGAGACAATCTGGGTTTTTCAGAGCCCTGAGCAGAGCAAGGTTTGAGGAGGAAATCCCAATTACAAGAAATTAAGGCACAAGGGAAAAACCTCAAACAGAGCCTGGGGTGAAGCTCCAGCTCCTCCCTGGGGTTTTTGGGGGTTCCACAAACTCCCAGCGTTTTTGGGGGCCTCCTGCTCCAGGGTCTGACTCTGGATGTCCCCACAAATCAAGAGATGATGGGAAATATTTCTCATCCTTTCCCACTTTTCCCTCAGAGCAGGAAAATCCCCACAAACCCAGCACCCAGCTGGGGTCACACTGGAGACAATCTGGGCAAGGTTTGAGGAGGAAATCCCACACAGGTTAAAGGAGGAGGGAAAAGCCTCAAACAGAAGCTCCAGCTCCTCCCTGGGGTTTTTGGGGGCTCCAGAAACCCCTGGAGTTTTTGGAGGATCCCCAAAGGTCCTGCTCCAGGGTTTGACTCTGGATGTCCCCACAAATCAAGAGAAAATGGGAAATATTTCTCATCCTTTCCCACTTTTGCCTCAGAGCAGGAAAACCCCACAAACCAGTTCCCAGCTGGGGTCACTCTGGTTTCTCAGAGCCCTGAACAGAGCAAGGTTTGAGCTGAGCTATGTTCAGCTCACTGAGTGAAAATGCAGCCAGAGGAATTCTCCTCCCCCAGCCCCTTCCACCAACTCTGTGCACGTTCTGGAACCTGCCAGGATCCCAAGAAATCTGAGATTCAGTGGAATTGTGCAGGCCTGGGAGCAGAGAGAGCACAGAGCTGCTTCAGCAGCTGCTGCAGGCACAGGAAATCCAGGCTGGAGGTGTCACTGTGGCAGCAGCAGCCACAGAGCTCTCGGCCTGTGCACACAAACAGCTCTGCTGTGAGCTGTGAGAAAATAAAAAAACATTTCAGTGTTCCAGCTCTCAAACCTTTCAGTTTCTGCTTTGCCTCATGTCCAGAGTTGGTGGTTTTTTAAAAAACAGCACCTAAACCAGCTTGGTCTTTCCTTTTCAGGTTGTGCCTGCTCAGAGTGAGACTTTTACAACTTTTATTTAAATGTAAAGCTCAGGTTGATTTTTTTTAATTCAGCTGTGCTGTTGTGGTTTTGTTTTAACTTTTTATTTTTTTTGTTTTAACTCACTGGTGTTGTTACAGAGCCTTCAGTGAGGTAACCTAAAATAGTGATTAATAAATGGAAAAGGATTCAACAGGCAAAGCTTGGATTTCATTATTAAATCAGCAATAGAGACAGAATATAAAACACAATAAAAAATACACAGGATTTGTGATCTTACCAACAGAGCCTCCAGCAGAGAGCTGACAGAACTCAAAGAGCCCATCAAACACAGGGCAGTCCTCCCCTACATTAACTGGAAGAGAATGGAAAAGAATCATTAAAATAAAATAAATAAAATCAGAATTTTACAGCAACATTTGGATTTGGAAAGTGGCCAGAAGTGTTAAACAAAATGCTGAGATCAAATGATGCAATGGAAATGTGTGGCTGACACTCTGCACACTCCTTTGACTTCAAATCACACAGCTCTGGGTTCTCAGCACAACTGCAGTTTCAGCCTCAATAAATTTCTGCTGTGATTAATTCCACTATTAAAAATAATCACTCATTACAAGAAATTAAACTTCAGGCTCTCTGATTTACTCTGCCCAAATCTGGCATGCAAAAATGGAATTAGAGACTGCTCATTCCCATTCCAGCAGGTTTTGTTGAAAAGCTCTGTCCTTTGCATGTTTAATTTTCACATTTTGGCTTTTTCAGGAATAAAACCAGCACAGAAAACACTGAGAACCAGAGAGAGCTGAGTGTTCATGAGCTGTGGCTGCTCCAGGGGTAAACAGGTCACTTTGGGTAAAAAATCCATTTTGCTGGATATCATTTGGTGGATTAAAGGATATCATGGGCTGGGGGAGGCTTTCAGTGTGTATTAATCACAAACCTTGTGCAGAAATATCTGTCCCCTTCAGCTCTCAGGGGCTTTCCAAGAGTGAAATGTTCTTTAAATGAAGCTTGAGCTCTCCCCACTGGTTGTCAGAAATTTATTTTGCCATAAAAACATCAGCTCAGAGCGGCTGAGACACCAAATCCAGGGTTTTGTATCATTAAAGAGATTTTCCATGGATTGGAGAGGTTGGAACAAGAAATTAACCCATAAAATCATCAGGTATTGATGAGTGTCTCACCCTGCCCATTTCCAAGCTGCCACTGCCCTGAAAATCCTTCAGATTTGGGGTAGAATTGAGGATTTGGGGTTTTTTAATTTGCTGGTTTTAAATTTGCTGGTTTTAAAGCAACAAATTTGGGTTTTGGGGTTTTTTTTATTTTGCTGGTTTTTAAACCAACTCTTCTGGCTGAAGATGAGCACTAACACAAAATCCACACAGGTCAGAAATAGCAAAATTCTGTCATCTCCAAGCCAGGAAAGGAATTTAGGCAACAAACACAACCAGGTCAAAGGATTTCCCTCAGCTCCTTTAGCTTGAGAGTGGGATCTGGTTTTAAGTTCTTTATTCACCAGAAAAATCCCAAAAAAAGGCAAAGTCAGGAGAATGAAAGCTGACAGAAGTTTGGGATAAACTCCCAGGTTTTCACTCACATCTCTGCATCTGCTTGCTGTACTCAGACATGTTGTCAGGGCGGATGGACCTGAGGAATTTGATGTAATCATCACTGTGGTACTTGGTCATCTCCTCTGCATTGGCCTTGTGGGGACGCTGCAAGGACACCAGCACAGCTTTGGGATTTATTCCCTCCCCAATTCCCATTTCCAGTCCCATATTTCCCCCCAGGAACTGTGAAAAATCGGAATTTGAAAGGCAAGAATGGCACTGTTGCTGAGTGTTACATAGGGAGATGTGGAAATAAATTTAATTTCAAGGATAAAAATCAGTTTTGCAGTCTGCAAAGCCTCTCTGAAGCACAGAACCCCTCACTTCACCACAGAGAAAAAACAGAAATACATAAAAACAACAAATTGGGGTTTATTCCTTTCCTCCCAGAGAAAAGCTCCACAATTAAAGCCTAAAACACAAATTATGACATCCAAAACTGAGCTTACATAGATCTCCATCTTCCTGTAGAGCCCATAGTTGAGCAGCAGGTTGTGGGTCATGCGGATCCTGTGGGGTTTCATGGGATGTCCTTGGCCGTAATAATAATTCCCAACATCCCCTGCAAGCAGAAAGGAGTTTGTGTCAGCAATTCCTGCACAGGGAATCATCAGCTCCTCTGGGATTTATTTCTCTTCCAGCAGTGGGTGGGATTTCCCACCTTCCTGGCACAGGGAAATCCATGGATTCAGGGTTTATCCTCAAATTTCAGACAGGGAATTTGGAATGCCACCAGTGGAAAGGGGCTGGAATCGGATCAGTGCTGCTGGATCACCTCCCATCCCAAACCATTCCATGGCTCCCACCCCAAACCATTCCATGGCTGTGGCTGTGCAGAGGAACAATTTCCAAGATTGGCACAGGGATATCCATGGATTCAGGGCTCCCCCTCACATTTGAGACAGGGAATTTGCAATGCCACCAGTCCTTGGGAAGGGGCTGGAATTGGATCATTGATGCTGGATCACCTTCCAATCCAACCCAAACCATTCCATGGCTGTGGCAAAGGAAGAATCTCCAAGACCGGCACAGGGAAATCCATGGATTCAGGGTTCATCCTCAAATTTGAGACAGGGAATTTGGAATTCCACCCTCAAATTTCAGACAAGGAATTTGGAATGCCACCAGTCCTTGGAAAGGGGCTGGAATTGGATCCTTGCTGCTGGATCATCTCCCAACCCAAACCATTCCATGGCTGTGGCTGTGCAGAGGAAGAATGTCCAAGATTGGCACAGGGATATCCAGGGATTCAGGGCTCCTCCAGAAATCTGAGACAAATTTGGAATTCCATCCTCAAATTTGAGACAGGGAATTTGGAATGCCACCAGTCCTCAGGAAGGGGCTGGGATTGGATCCTTGCTGCTGGATCATCTCCCAACCCAAACCATTCCATGGCTGTGGCAGTGCAGAGGAGGAATCTCCTAGATTTGGGGTCAGAGGAGCTCAGGGCTCAGTGCCAGGGATGTT
>JAWWMS010000059.1:69096191-69146885 GCA_035048045.1 Chlorospingus semifuscus | reverse complement strand
CCCGAAAAAGGACCCACGTTAACAGAGGATTAACCCTTAAAAGCAACAGCCTGTTGCATATTCATACACCTCATACACGAAGCATAAATTCCATTCAAATACAAGATTCTGTCTGGTCAGTGTCAACTTATTCCTCTTAATCCTAATGGTGTCTTCCTCACTGAACAAGGCAGGAAGAAGTTTGTTTCTTCTGATAAAGCAGCAATAAATTCTTTTTCTCTGAAAGGTTTAGGTGTCCTGTGGCTGCTATCTCGCTGTGAGTCCTTTCTTTATAAAAGTATCTTACATAGCATAGTTTCTATTTTAAGTTTCTATTATGCTATAACCTAAACTTATTTAACACACTACTTAAGAAAATTAATAAAGCATAACTTTCTAACATAACACATCTAATATTCATTTTAATAATAAAATACTCATTTTTCACAAGCTCACAGGCAGGTAGATGAGTGCACTGAAAGAAGCCATCCACGTTAACATCCTTGCAGTATTTTGGTTCTCAGATTAATTTGACAATTGACTTCTAAACAACACACTTCCTTTGACAGCCACTTCCACACAGCCATCGGAGAGAAGCTCCTGGCATTAATCTCTGAAAGTGATAGTGTTTGCTCCTCTGAAGAGGAAATTTTAGTTCTGACCTTTGTCCCCGGATGTTTAGGTCACTTCTCCTGCACTTTGCTCTGTCTCAAGCTGATTTTTTTTTTGCAATTTAAAAGGGTATCAAAAATACCCTTAAAGGGTATCAACAATCACTCCAATGCAGATAGATGGTAGTAAATTAAGTATTGGGCTTTTCTGCTTGATGGTGTGTAGAAATATTTTATGCTGTCTCTCCAGGATCCTTGGGACAGATTTTGGAGGAGACTCTCAGTCCATATCCACGTGGATTGCCATCAAATTTCAGAGCAATCTACAGTCCTGTTGATCTGTGTCATGGCCTGGCTGGTAGAGTTTTTGACTTGGCTGAAAGTCTTTGGCTAATAGGCTTCTTTTTGTTTTCTGGTGTTTTGGATGCTTTCAAAAATGAAAATAAAATCAGTAGTTGTCAACCTCTGTTTGAAAACAGAAACATGGTCTGTTCCTGATGGTTGGTGAATTCAATAATTTCACACAACATGAATTGCTGTAATATCTGTCCCCATCAGACATCAGAGAGAGTACTAGTTTCTGTGGAGCAATGTTCCTATTCCTCTGGAAGCTTCAGTAGCAAGTAGATCTTACATTCAGGACCTATAAGTGAAATGTGTTGCTTTTCATTTTATTGCCTTTGTGTTGTGAGAGATTTTATTTTAATCACATTCTTCTGGGTTACATTTGCTATAGATTGGTTAAGAATTGGTGGTTAAAAATTTAACTTAAGTGTATTCTGCCATGATCCTTTTTCTTTTTTTTATTTTACCAAAGGAAAAATCCTTTATCTAAATGGTGTGCAGCATATCAGCAGAGTTTGAGCTAACCTGTTATTAGGGCTGCACTGTACTTTAAGTGGTGGGTGTAAGAGCTGCAATGAGCAGAGTATACAGGGAAAAAACTCGATAATTTTGATCGTTTTATTTATCTTTCGATAGTTTTGTTCTTCTTTTGATAGTTTTATGCATCATATCTGGAAGTCTCTATTGTAGTATTTCACTTCAGCCTCAATAGCCTCTTCATGCATGAAGGGACCTGTGAGAGGCTGAGATTGATTGGGAGGATGAGGAGAGTGAAACAGAGCATACAAAACATTATTTTGTTTTCAGTGTCAGGGGCTGACCCCAGCCAGCATCTGAGGACCTCCCCATTTGCTTGCTCATTCCCCGTCTCCTCTGTGCAGCAGAACAGGGGCAGAATTGGAAGAGAAAAAGCAAGAAGAAAACCCTGATGGATCAAGATAAAGATGGCTTAAGGGGTGAAGGAAAGAACAGGGAGGAAAAAAGGACTGAATAGCAAAAAGGAATTTACTCACAGCCTTCCACACGGAGAGCAATGGCCGAACTACCTGGGCAAGGAGTCTTTGGAAAGACTATTTGAAAGAAAGTTTTATTGCTGAGCAAGGATATTAAACAGTATGGATTATCCTTTGAGTCAGGTGTCCCCTCTCAGCCTCTTGTGCACCCCAACCCTCTCACTGGGGCAGCAGAATAAGAAATTTAGAGAAGACTTTGACACCATTCAGCCACAGCTAAAATATCCCTGTGGTATCAGGTCCAAAATCATCTCCATCCTAGCCAGACCCTCAGCATTCCGCACATCAGCAAATTCTGTTGGTCCTTTTCAGTAGCAGAGTTTCTGTTACTTGCACTTGAAGTTAGTGTGGTAAGTTAAGATTTCTGTAAAAGCAGTCAGATTATTGATGGGTAATAATCTGTCACTTTGATACGTGAAAGATGGAAACTGCATTTCCTGAAGAATGGCAATGGGCACCTCTGTAGGAAAAGAAAAGTTTTATACAGGTGAAAGAACCTGTGAGAGTCACCAGCTGAGATCTCTCTGACTGGGAAATGGAAACACAGAGGTGCTGCAGGAAGGAGCAGCAGTCCCTTGTGTCATCTGGAGAGGACAGAGAACAGATGTGCAGGCTTTCATCAGCTTTTCCAGGAGCTCAGGGCAGTGGAGCACTTCAGCAGGAGGGGGTGCAAAAGGGTTTGTGTCCTTTCTATGGCAAGGGGAGAACTTTTGGAGGGTTGTAGGTGGAATCTGGGACAGGAGCCAAGCAGAGCTTGAAGATTCGTTTTGAGGTGCTGGCAAAAGCCATGAGACAGGGAATGCATTTTAGCTGCCAGTCTTTTTATTTCCTTTCCTTTTTTTCTTTTTTTTCCTCTCTCTTTCTTTGTGTTATGTTCATATCATCATGGGGGGACTGTTCTTCCTTCAGTGTGATTCATGCCAGGCAGCCAAGAAAACCATGTCTCAGGGAGCTGTAAGGGAAAGGAGACCCACTTACGAACCATTGGATTGTAAAAGCTTTGAAAAACAAAGGCTGAAGACAAATCCTTCCAACAATGGAAGACTTTTGCCTGATGCCAGGATTTGTGTTAGAAGATGTATTTTGATGGGTGAATAATTTCAGGGTGCAGCTGTAGAATCCACCTCCAGATCCTCTATAGCAGTGTTTCAGTCCCTGCTAAAATGTTCTGCTCTGCTCTAAGTGATAACTTGGGTCTCCAGGAGGTTCTAATTCTCATTCTACATGCCTTAAAGAAATAAGTTTGTAAATATGAATTGTTCTCAGTGTGGACTCTCAGTTCTCGTGTCCATACTTTTTGTTTATTAACACAAACACGGATTGACTTTTGTTAAATGTAAATTTTATTAAAGTTGTTGTTAATTACAATGTAATAGTAACAAGAACTTTAATAAAATCCACATTTAATCTCTCCATGACAGTGTGTGTTGAACACTTTCTATCCTGTCCTACTGGGAGTGTTGGGCTGCTCTGTGGAAGAGGATCTGTTAATCCATGCTGCGAATGGTTTTGAAATTCCTTCCTGAACACAGAAGCAGAATAAGGAGCCTCTTGCTAATTTAATCTCTGCTTTTAAATTCCTTTGGAACCTTTATATATATCAGACTTTCTTTGTTTATTTAAAGCAGCTCCAACTGTTACTGTTTGCAGCATTTACAAATTTTACAGTGGATGTAAACTTTCTGATGCTTGTTTAATTCAATAGCACAAAATTTACATTTTTGTAAGACAGCACTCAAAACTGAGTACTAGGTGCATTGTTATTGAAACAAGTAATTTTTTTGTTTGTTTTGTTTTATTTAAAGCATATATTCTTTCTTACTGGACAGTATTTAAGTATCACTTACAGTCCACAGCAGAAGGCTGCTAACTGATCCCCTTAGAGATGCAAATAATTCTATGGGATTAAACTAGATACTGCTTTTTAATCCCCTTGTTTTATTAGGAACAGATGGACTTTACTTCTTCAGATCATCATCCAAACAAAAAAAGAAAGGTAGCAAATCAGACAGCCCTGCTTTACTGGCTGTGCTGTTGGGATGTGCATGTGTGTGTGCTGTGGTTAAAGAGAAAATCTGAAATCTGAAAAAGTCATTTCAGCAACGTGCTGCAAAAGCAGAAATAGTAGATGCAGATGGAATGATCAAGGCTGAAATCCCAAGGCTGTATCCTACATGCCTTGGGATTTCAGAATAATGCATTATGAAAGCAAGATACTTATTTTGAAATATTCTCACACCTGGCTAAAAATTCTCATAATTTGTGTTGTCCTTGCATTTGGCTGCTTGCTCTGCACACTTCCCCTGCTGAAGCAAAGTGAGCAGCTGCTGTGCAGGATTAGGATGGCTCTGCTGCCTCAGTGGCATTTGTCACCATGGGAGGGGGGCTTCAGGCCAGTGCTGCATCTCAGAAATTTTGTTTTTTGTGAAAATCAGTGAGAAGGGAAGAGAGAACGGTGTGTTTATAAAATGTGACAAATGCTTCCTTCCACGAGTGACGTCTGAAGGTGAGGGCACTGCTGTCTTTGCACCTGGAATTCTTGCATGAAGGAGCCCTGGCCACAGAAGGGACATTTGTAGGGGGCTTTTATGGACTCCTCACTGCAGATCTCTAAATGTCACAGATCATATGTTTCATAGTATTTAGAATTTTTTTTTTTTTTTTTGCAAAAAGTAACTTAACCTTTCTGTCAACAAAATCACTTTTATTTTGCTTCAAACTACTCCAAATGTGCTGAAATTGATGTATTTCATATGTATGTTTTGTATATTCATCATATGAAAAGAAATCAAACCACCTATTTTACTTGATGATCAGAAATTGAGATTTTTAATGAAATATAGAAAAAAAAAATTACAAATTTCCAAGTTTCTCTAGACCTCTCTTGGCCATGTCACCTGCTGGCTTTTTCACACCAAAGCTCCTGGTCTTCCAGATCAGGCACTTAAGTGGTTGCAGTGAAAAAACCCCAAAACTTCCAAATGTTGCATTCAATTTTTTTTCCACTAGAGTTGAAAAGTGTTCTTTAGTATTCATCTAAATTCATTGTTTTGTGGTGTGGGTGTGTGTTGTGTCTTCATCTTGCTTTTCCTCTTCCTTCCTCTCCTGGTTTAATGTCAATCTACTGTACAGAGTAAAAGGCACATAGTGTTTCTGATTTTGCAGCATTGTGTTTTGTTAGCTGAAAAATATCCCTGTTTTGAGATATTTTGGTGTGTTTATGTATATTTCCATGCCTATTTCTACATTAGCAATTCAATGAATTGAATACTTCATGAAGAAATAAAGGATGAGTCAGGTCTTTTTTTTGTGTGTGTGCTTTTGTCCTCTTGCAGATTTAGCATGAGAATTATTTGTATATATCAGAAAATGCTTTTGCTTTCAAGGATGCTCACACAGATACAGTGAGCCCAGTGCTAGTTATCATACTGCTGCTACAGTGGCAAGGCAAAGATTTCAATAATCAGCCTTCCCAAGGCAGTGTTTGCAGTCAGAGCACTGCTCCCCTCCAGTGTCCTGCCCCACTGGATGAGATAAATGGATTTTTTGGGCACCCACCAGCTCCCTGTTAACATTGCTGACGTAAAAATGGTCCTTGTGCTGGGCCATGTGGGGGTGGAGGAATTTTCTGCTGAAATACAGAAATTAACCACAGCTTATCTCCTCTTCTCATGTGTACAACTTGTCCAAAGTGTCTCTGAGAAGCAGTCAAGACACCAGGATAAGGCACTGAATGAATAATTATTCTTTCTTTTCCTCCCACCTGCAGAACAAAGGAAGAATTATGCACGAGACAGTGTCAGCAGCATATCTGAAACATCACAGTACCACGTGGAGGTGAGATGAGAGGGATACACCAATTACAGCTCTCAGTTACATGTGGTTATTTTTGCCTACATGGGTTTTTTTGAGGATATATAAGCTTCAAGGCACATGCATCTTCCAAAATATCCCTCCAGCCTGGGGTCACTTCAGAGCAGATTACACTGAAATGTCTCAAATTCAGAGCAGATTACACTGAAATGTCTCTAGCTTTGCCCCAATGAGCTGGAGTCTGGATGTGGAAGGATGTGTGCAAAGTTGTGTGTGGTTTGGCAAGCAGACAGGACTCCTCAACAGAGCAACAATTCCACACCTTGTGCTGCCCTGCCTCTGAACCTGGCTCTTTGCAAAGATGAGGCAGAGCTGAACAGCCCTGTGCTGCTGGCAAGGCACACTTTGGTATTTAGAGCTAATGCTCTGATCAGATCTAATCAGCAGAGGTATTAGAATATTCATAAAGTGCTGAGCATTAACCCCTCAGTGTCCCAGTGGGTGGAGTACATGGTGGTTAAATACAGAATTAAATCCTCTGCCTGCACTGAGTCTTCCACAGTGTGAAGAGCAAAGTGTGTGCCTTGCTGTCTTAAGCTGCTTTGCAGAATTACTCTGTGCTGCTCTCGTATTTAAAATATTCAGCAGGCTAAGCCTGAGTGCCTGTGTGTAGCCTGTTAAGCCCTTGTGGATGCAGTGCCTCCTTTTGGAGCCTTACTTCGGCTTAAAATGCCATCTTTCTCCTGCTGCCATCAGACCACTGCCATGGCTTAAGTCAAGTCTTGCAAACACCACAGATCCTCAGCTCTTATTTGCTGGGTTTTAAATAATCAATTGTGAGATCATATGCAGAAGACTCCTAATTTCAAGTGCTTCAGTCCTACAATCAGTTTGCAAATGAATACCTGATTTGGTTCTAATTGCCTGTCTATTTTGTGTGCTTTCTTCATAACTGTTTTGGTCCTGTACTGGCATAACAATTACTACTTGCATTTAGAATCTAAGCATTCCTGGGTAAGCAGCCAGTGCAGAGTTTGTTTCACTTTACTTCTTTTAAATACTTTGATTAAATGCAGCTTACACCTACTTTCTTCTCTGTAATTACCATGTGCTGTTATCCTATAATAGAAGAAAGCACAGTTAATCCTTTTGTATTATTTTTGTTTTTTAAAGTTATTTAGAAGACAGATATGCAGGCATACATTTAATGTGGTTCAGCTTGAATGAGTGTTACCAGATCTTCAATTAGAATGTGAAGGTGGATTTATGCCTGAACAAAACGAAATAATTTTGTGGGTTTTCTTGCACAATTGGCATGCTGAAGGAGAAATTGCCACAGCCATAATGACAGGGAAGCTAGCTGAGGTGATGTTTGTGAGGCACTATTTAGTTTCCAGGCCATTTATTGAGTCTGGAGAATACTCCAAGCTGATGGTGAGCAGACATTGTTACTATTTCCTTCTGTGCTGCACATAAAAGTGACCAGCCCATCCATAAGGTATCCCAGTCAGATGCAAGCCCATCCTGGTTGCCACCAGCAGGTTGCTGGCAGCTCTGGAAGAGATGAGGACACTCCAGGTCAGGGTGATGATGGAGCTACATTGGCAGGGAGACTCTGGGAAGCCTCTGCTGGCACCTCCTGCATTCAGCTTGCCAAGAGAGAGACAGATTTTCACTCCTGAAAAAGCTAATTAAAACTCCTGGTTTAATTCTAGCTTTGATACCTGGAGGATGTCAGAATGAGCCTTCAAATCTGACTGCTTTCAGTAGTGAGGAAATGACAGTGGGTGTCAAAAAGCAAGCTACAAAAATAAGTTGACTTAAAATGACATTTTGGACTAAACATCCTTCCTCATGTGTCCTGCCATATACAAAGGCACTTTTACTCATGAATAATTTGCACTGCTACTCCCTGACAATTTAAAATACTGTTACTCCTGAACAATAGGGAAAATTGCAATCACAATTTCTTTTAAATGCACATTTTACTCACCAGCACTTGACCACCTTTGTTCTGGACCGCAAAGAGGCGATGATCACAGTGGATGATGGAATAAGGAAGCTGAAATTGTTGGATGCCAAAGGCAAAGTGTGGACTCAAGACATGATTCTTCAAGTGGATGACAAAGCTGTCAGCTTGGTGGACTTGGAATCAAAGGTAGGATCTGTGAGTGACAGTCTCATTTTCAGAGAGAGAGGAGAAGGGAGCGAGCAGAAAAACGATGTATGTGAGACTGAGGATTTTAATTAGCTTATTATCACTTCCCCTTTTTTGCTCATGCAGCTTTTCTGAGATCAGGACATTGTACAGTAAAGTGGCATTTTGTGTTTTCTTCTTTTTTTCCCCTCTTCTGACAGAATGAACTGGAGAATTTTCCTTTAAGCACAATTCAGCATTGCCAAGCTGTGATGAATGCGTGCAACTACAACTCAATTCTTGCATTAATATGTAAAGAACCAACCCAAAACAAGCCTGATTTGCATCTTTTCCAGTGTGATGAAATTAAGGTAAGACAATAGTGGAAATCTGCTATGACTTATTTGAATAGGAGAAATTGTATGAATTGACCAGTACAGTGGATAAAGACAAATGAGCTGATTCATAGAAAATAATTCTTTACTTTTATTCTTGTAAATATGCTGTAAGTTTAATCCACTTATAATATCAACACTACTTACAGTATGTTAATAAATGTAGTGTAGTATGTATTGCAAAGGAGTAATCTAATATTTAAGCTGACTCCTTAGTGCATGTTCAAATAGATCTTTACTGTAAATATTGGTTCTTGGACTCTGTAGCTGCTAATTTGGGTTTGCAAATATATAAAGCTCTGGAAAATGTCTATGGTTTGCCTTCACACTTCTGACAAAAGTGGTGTAAAATAATTTGAGTTATCTCAAATTTATTTTACAATCTGCAAAGAGCTCATCTGAGCCCTGAGTCTTACCTGCTCTTTCTGCTCTTTTTGTCACTGAACAATTAAACATTCTCTACATTCTCACCTCTCTGCATCTCTGCTCTGCTGGAGAGATCTTGAAAGGGAAAATATTCCTTGCAGGAGGGGCAAAACAAGGAAAGAGATTGCTTGTCTCTGATGAAAATATTGCCTACAAGTGTAAATTATTTATTTTAATGTATTCTGCAATACTTCTTTGTTTCTGAGATTATAAATTTTAATTCTGTTAGTTGCTCTCTGTAATTCCAGTTGATAATTTCATGGGGATTTCTTAATTCCTTTGTAGTAGTTTGTATTATTGTCTTGAAACAACAGATTGTTAATCACACTGTGGAACAGTTTTGGAATTAGCATGGGGAGAGGGGTGTGAGGATGATTAGTTATTGTGTGATTTGTTGCACAGAATTTGCTGTTTTAAAGCAAAGTGGGATCCTCTCAGAAGTTCAGGGATTATTGTGTTAAATAATGCAGGGATCCCTTTTGAGGAGTGTTTGGACCCAGCTTCTCAATGTGTACAGTTGGTGTCTCTTCATTTTTGAACTTGTTCCTTTGTGTAGATATAAAAATATAGAGTACAGACTCTATAAAATAAACTCTATAAAAATATAGAATACAGACATGATTTGGAAGTCCAGTATCTCCCTTAGTTCTGAAGTATTGTTTGATTCTGTGGCCATACCCTGGGTTTTTTCCTTACCCATGAAACTTTTCTGGTTTTGAAAGTTTAGGTCTTTCTCTGTT
Organism: Chlorospingus semifuscus; assembly: GCA_035048045.1. Classification (NCBI taxonomy): domain Eukaryota; kingdom Metazoa; phylum Chordata; class Aves; order Passeriformes; family Passerellidae; genus Chlorospingus; species Chlorospingus semifuscus. The sequence continues at coordinate 69,137,426 of JAWWMS010000059.1, read as the reverse complement.
GGCTTTTCCCTCCTTTTGTTTGAAGTTACAAGCAACTCCAGGAGCCTCTGCAATAAAAAATAGTTAAAATCAATACTATTTGGGGCATTCTAACATTTTATAAGCAAGAAAAAAATTAAATAGTTAATACCAAGAGCGTTGGATTAATGGACTTCTTCTGGGTTTAAGTTCCTCTGGTCCCCTAAAGTTTTTTTTTCTATTAATTCTGTAAGCTTGAAGTATCCTAATTATTCTGTAGTGCAATCCATTATAACCTGAAAAGTCCTGTAATCCCCTGGAATCCTAAATTCAACAATATCTTCTGGTCCCAGCAGAAGTCACATATTCCTCCCAAAAAGGTACACACTTCTGCATGGTGAGGGTGCTAGGAAAGACATGGTCCTTGCAGAGTGAGCCAGACACTGACAGATTTGGGCTTTGACAGCCTTTGCAGGAAATTAATTTGTCAGCTGAAGACATGTAACAGAGCATTCTAAATCCTGTGAGAAGCCATGACCTATTTAATGCAAGATCTATTAAAATAATACTTCAGACGTGCATCAAAATTTCACTTGTGGGGCCACTGGTGGAGGCAGGCTGCACTTGTGGAGTGCCAGGAAGGTACAGATCAGGGAATCTTGTGAAAAATTCATCTTCTGTCACATCAAAGAGAAATTGTAGGCTGTCATTATTTCTGAAAGAAAATTGAACCATGAGAAGTTACTTTCTTAATGCTTATGCTGCTGCCATCTATAGTAGTTTTGCTGCTTCTATATTTAGTAGATTTTCTTTTTATAGTCCGAGACAAACAAAATACTTGAGACAACCAAAAATTATGTATGCAGAGGGAAAAAGTAGCTTATGCAATAGTGGTTGACTTGAGATAATTACAGCTGTTCAGACAAATTTGGTGTCTAGATTAGGTTCTTGTGTGATGATAATGCTTGAGGCTGGAGTAGTGACAAAAATACCAACTCCCAGATTTTATTCTCTTCTTTTTCATGGTTTATGCATAAAATAATTTATCCCAGTGCTTTTAAATTAATGAGATTTGATCAGGTATTCTCTGTCTAAAGGTGAGATATTTATTTCAAAGAGTAGCTGATTCCTGATGTTTCCTGCTCCTGTCTCCTTAGGCTACCCTTATTCATGAAGATATTGAAAGTGCAATCAGTGACAGCAAAAGTGGGAAGCAAAAGAAGAGGCTTGAGACACTGAGGTAAAAATCCAACTCCTTGGCAGTGTATGGGATTATCAGTGTGACAGCTTTCAGAAGCTCTTCAGGTCTGCCTGCTGTCTTTTGGGGTTTTGTGGGGGGCTTCAGCTTTTTTCCTTCTAGCTAATAATATACTTCCAAAGCCATGTGTATTAAAGCCATATCTTGCTTTAATAATTTTCTCATGTTCTGTTCATTTTATAGTGTCAGTCTTACCTTTCCCAGTTCCACCTTAGTGATGGCAACAGCTGAGAGCAATTCCACTTGCCAGAGAATGGCATTGCATATCTCAGCTCTGTATGTGGGTCAGCTAGTTCAGAATTTAAATTAAAAACCATAAATTCCCCATATCTCCAAGTAAATAATATTATGCTAAAAGGTTTTGGGATCTGAAGATGTTAAATAAAACAGCAACTGAAGATTGAATAATCATCCTGCCTGCCTGTTTAATGATGCTGAAGACTTCTTGTTTCCCTGGTAGCAAAATCTTCTCTGCCAGTTGGAAAATGTGAGGGAAAGAATCTGTTGGGTTCAGAGAAGATTAATACAGAAATGAGAGGTAGCAAACAGAGGCATAAAAGCAAGGGCACAAATATGTCAGATACTGAATGGTGGTGGTAGTAGATTGTTAGAAATTCAGTGTGTAACTGATGCTGATAGTATCTCTCAATAATAATTGTGCTCAGATAGGGAAGTCTCTGCTGGACAAAAATTAGAATGAATGTATAATAGTTCTGGATACCTGTTAAATTCTGATGTGCAATTTACAAAGATTTCCTATAGCACTCCTAGAAAAACAAAAGAGAACTTGAATGCTGTCTAACTCTATTTGCAGGTTTAAAATTAAATAAATAGACTTTACCATTTGTGGGACTGTTGCAAACCAGGTAGAAGCACTGAGAGGCAGTCCAGAGGGACTCAAACACATTGGACGTGCTGGGAAACTACTGAGATTTAATTGGGAAAAGAATGTAGGTCAATACATCTGTTGGGACAAATAATCTGAGATATCAATCTCTGAGAGCTGTGAGGCCCAGAGGTCAAACGTGGGTGGCAGCTGAGTGCTGGCTCCTCCTTGTTGGCTCATGTGCCTGCAGGGTTTGGGTCACAGGGAGGGACCCTCCTGCCTCGCTGAGCCTCTGAGGCATCACTGAGGTGCTGCAAGGTTGTTGATGAATGAAAGGGGACTGGAGGAAGGAAGGGCAAAAGAAATTTATTTATTTATTCAATTTTAAACTTTAAAAATTATTATTTATTATTATTTATTATGATAATTTATTATCATCATTATTATTGTATTATTATTATTATTAGTAGTAGTAGTAGTACTATTAGCTGTTCAAAGACCAAACAGCATTTGATGTTTTGTGGTCTTGCTGTTAACGAGCTGGGTTTATAAAAGGTGAATTTAAGGTGAAGATCTAGCTTTTGAATAGACCTCTGGGGAAGGAATGAGGGATATATATGACAGGAGCTACTGTGATTTTTTTTGTCTGTTGGTATCAACAGACAGCCAAAGGAATACAAAGTCCTCTTTCCTTACAGCATTTAAACTACACTAAGAACTGGAAAATTGCAGGTAGTGCAATCCATGATATTGATATGTTTGTATTGAGAGAGGATGAACAGGCCCCTGTTAGAAAACAAATCAGCCAGTGAACCTGGTTTTGTTGGCAGGGTTTTGAGCAAAAGGTGGTTGACAACTGGCCAGACTTAGGGGACCAGATACTTGATTTGTGATGGCTGAAAGGTAGCTCCAAACCTTCCAATTTCCCCTCATATAAAAGACAAGTCCAACCCTTACAACTGCACTGGTAAAAATGCCACCCAATAATGCCAAGGCCCTGAATTTATCTGTGTGAGCTGGCAGGTCTCCTTGTGTTCTTTGGCACTGCTTGGGGACTTCCCAGGTGACAAAGGTTTGCTCGCTCCCTGGTGGAGTGGGTTTCCTGGAGTGGGTTTGTGCTGTGTTTAACATATTTACACATCATGGTCTGGAGTTTAACACATTTACACCTCTGGCTGCTTACTTGGCAAGCCCATCGCGTGGTGCGCAGTCCTTGTGAGGCCTCCTCATTTCCTCTGACCTAGCCCTGGAGAACAGAACTTCTATCCTTCCAGTGTCACTCGTGGGCTCTCTCCTGTCCCCTAGGATGATCTCCAAAGCTGACAGTGCCATCCCCCCACCGCCCCGGGCCCCTGCCCCCGTGCCCCCCGGGACCATCACGCAGGTGGACGTGCGGAGCCGCGTGGCAGCGTGGTCGGCGTGGGCCTCGGAGCAGGGGGACTGTGAGTATTCCTGGTGCTGTGCCACACACAGCGGGGCCTGGAGTGGGGCTTTATGGTGCTTGCTAGCAACAGAAGGAGTCTGGAAAGGCCACGTTCACCATGGCAGAAGTGGTTGGGCAAGGTCAGCCCTCTGCCCTCGCTGCGAGCAGATTTTTCCCAGCGGAGTTTGAGATGCCGCAAGCCACTGCTGCCTGATCTGGGGACAAAGATCTGTCATAATCTGATCTGTCATTTCCTTGCATTTACCCATTTTCTGGATCCCTGTTCAGAGCTGTTTTTGCTTGTGCTGGGTGAGGGTTCCAGATTTTGATCTGGGCTTTTTTGTGAAGGTGGTAACAGTAACGCAGTAATCTAATGATGCACTCCCCAGTAGTAGGGCCAGATACTTTGGACAATTAAAAATTATAATAATGGATAAAAGGACTTGAGATCATAATTATTTATTTATATTGCATTTATCTTTATAATGGCTGCTTTGGTAAATCAGTTTTTTGGGGGTTTTAGGGTTTTTTTAAAGCCTTAACTAGGAAATACGACATTAACATTGCATAATGGGTTGGGATTTTTCTGTTTGATGGTTGTTTGTGGGTTTTTTACATCCTTAAGGGATTTAAAATACTCTAAAAGACATAGAGTATTTTGTTTTACGTCCCTAAGGGATGCAAAAACATTTCTATCAAATTTCTTTAAAAATGAAAGTTCTTTAGAAAGAATAAAGTTCTTTCTATAAAACAGACTAAAATGGTTAAGACAAAACCTCTTTTAGTTTGTTTGCTTGGATTCTTTTAATAGTAGATATTAGGACTGTACCATAACAAGCCTTGGATTCCTTATAATTTTTGTTTTATTAAATTATATCTATATCACTTAACAAAGTACACAACTATGCAAATAAAACAACTACAAATGTGCAGGGAAATCTGAAATGTTAAGAATTATTTAATCTATGTATCTACATACATCTGTTTTGATGTATGATGGTTAAAGGCTGTCTTGTTCTTCTGCTTGAGCACTCACATCAGAAAAGTTTCATTAGTTTGGTGTCTTGTTGGAGCAGTTGTGGATCTGAATTCCTGCAGTTCCTTTCATTCCACTCAGGTGGATCTTTTCTAAAATGTGTTTACAGAAACTCACTGCTCACAAATGCAGTGCAGTACTTGGTGTGGGTTAAAAATCTAAAATTTATAATTCCTCAAAAAATTCACCCTTGTTATTTTCAAAAGAGTCACTGACTCTGGGTGTTGTTATTTGGAAATATCAGTTTTATCACATAATTCTCTCCTCTTTCTGTGTTTCCAGACCTGGCATCCCTTTTTGCTAATAACTTCTTACATAGGAATCGTCTTCAAAGCCACTGCACTCTTTCTTGCTTCTACTGTAGTACCATTCAGCATATTTTGCAAAATGGGATGATTCCTAATTGTGTTGTATTTATAATCTGCCACTTTGAATTGATTAAAAAAAAAATTAAAATACTTCAGCAGTAAACTTCATTTATGCAGTTAAGTAGATTGAAAGCAGGTACAGAAGATTTTTTTGTGAGCCTGGACAGGATCAGGCATTAGGGTGCAAAATTTTCAGCTTATGTGAAGTCCTTGCAAAGGGAATGGCAGATATTTGTCCATCTTTTTCTTACAGTAGTGTAATTTAAAGCATAAACTGTATAGAAATTGTTATATACTAACATACTAATCCCACATATATGCATGCCTTATTCTCTTCTCCCTTCTTTGCAGATGAAAAGCACAGACAATACCACGAGCAGGAAGAAACAGCAGAGATGATAGCAGCCAGGATTGACAGAGATGTTGTAAGTGAGGAGCTACAAATGGTGCTGCTTCATGCCTGTGAGATTTTGCAGTTCTGCTTTGTGGGAAAACTTTTCTCCACATGGAAAATTCAGTTCTGGAGAAAAACTTTCCAAGCAGCCTCTGCTTGTTGGGGTAGATCTAAAATGAACCGGTGGCAGTTTCTTTCCGTAATATTCTTTTTTAAAAGGAAAGAAAAATATACTGAATGTTGATTACAATTTTTCTGCTGTGAAGAGATGGAAGTATAAATGATAATTTTTTTAAGTAGACTGACTTCAGCAAACTATGTAAGGATAAAAAATTCCATCAATTTAGCAGGACTTGGATATGTGTAACACCTGGAAAATGTACATGGTCATTTCTGAAGACAGGTGGACCCTTTTTATTTACAACTTAAAGCATTCCTGCATATAAGCAACAATATTGGGCATGTTCTATGGTAAATGCTGGATCAAATATTGCCCCATCTGTCGTTTGTAACTTTCTACTTCTCCACTCTGCTGTTGTCCTCAGCAGCACCAGAGGGTCCTGAGAAAAGCAGGTTGGGACCTGCTGGATTGGTGTCTTTTTGTATTTTCCCCTGGGGTTCATTCATTCTTCTCCAGTTACTCTTTGAAATCAATTCTTCAAAGAGCACTTCTCCTCAAACAGCTTAATTTGTAGAAAGCTTCACCAAATAGTTTAATACTTAGCACAAAAGGAAATTATGAAGTTATAGAGATTATGAAGTTATAGAGATTATGAAGTTATACTCTTTATGAAAATGCAGTCCATTCAAATAATTTCAGTTTTTTTTCATGTGGTCTCAGCAAAAATGTAATGTGGAAGTAAATTGTGTAATTGCAGTCTGAGCTGAACTATCTTGTTACACATAATTAAAAAACTTCCAGCAGGCCTACATTTAAAAAAAATTAAAATTTAAAGTACTTTACAGGTATTTAAGAACTGTATTTAAAAGTTTAAAAGCACAAAGAATCTAAATATGGAATGTTCCAGCATGGATTTTGTTCTAAGGAAGCTGTTGGTGTCTGGGAGTCTGGACATTTCAATTTCTGGAGTATTTCTGCTATAGATTCTGTAAATTTTAATTTTACTTTTCTTTTCTCCCACAGCAAATTCTGAACCATATTTTGGATGACATAGAGTATTTTGTTACCAAACTGCAAAAAGCTGCTGAAGCATTTGCTGAACTTTCAAAGAGGAAGAAAACTAAAAAAAGTAAAAAGAAAGGACCTGGAGGTAAGAGTTCGTACTGCACACAGGTCTGTTTCTCTCAGGACCATTGAAGGAGCTAGGAAATGTCTTTTTGTGTGGTTTTCCTTAATCAGTGAAGCAATTTTCTCTCAATTTGAGCACAAAAGTTCTTGTGCAGGTTATGCTTAGAGGGAAATCTATGAAAATTAATTGCTTGAAATCGGTGGAGAATAGCTAATTAGAGATGTGACCACAGAAATGCTCCTGCCTTGATTCTATATTTACAAAATTCTGTAAGATGGTAAATTTATTATGTATTTTGTTGTTTGCTATATCTGGAATATTTATGGAAGCTATAGACATATAAATGAGTGTATAAAAATCTCATTTTGTTCACCAGAGGGTGTTCTTACTCTCCGTGCAAAGCCACCACCTCCAGATGAATTTGTTGACTGCTTCCAAAAGTTCAAGCATGGCTTCAATCTCCTGGTAAGTGATAGCAGCCAGTCTGGGATATGAGGTTACACCAGGGCTGGCCACCTCTGGGCTAGGTTGGCCTCTGAGCTTTGGGATGCTGCTGCTCAGGTTCTCTGCACATTGACTAGATAAACATGTTTGGTGTTCAGCATCATTGTGATTCTCCCTTTCCTGGTTCTTTAAAGCCTTTGACTTGGGAAGTTTCATTTTGAGTCATGAAGGGCTTCCTAGGAAGGTCTATGGGGCCTCACAGCTCTGTTATGTGTTTGCCAGCATCCCCAGTTGTGGCCCTAATTTGATTTTACTCAGCCATGCCCATCAGACTGGCTGTGCTGCTGGTTGCGATCATTACCCAGGACCTTGTGGACCTTGTTCCATCCAACAAATTTCTGTCTCTTTAGAGGTTCTCAATAAGCAGAGATGATAATTCAGGATCCTTCTGCTGGCATCTCCTCTCCTGAAAGTGGGAGTCTCCTCAGCACGTGGGGCACCCTCACAGCATTTGCTGTCAGACACTGCCTGTCCCTTCCCATTGCTGTGCCAGGGGGGAAAGCTGCTCTTGAATTCACTGACTCAAATCAGCTCCTTTCTTCCTCCTGGGGAATGAATTCTGATTGCAGGGCTGAAGGAAATATTTGGACATGTTAAAAATACCCTTAAAAAAATAAAAGCTACATCAATTGTTGTGGTTCGGACCTTAAGGGATTGCTGTTCTGAGGGAGGATGAGTATCCTGGAACATGCTCATCCTTCTCAGTTAAAGATGTAATGTCCAGGGGTTTTTCCCATTCTTTTTGCTACATTCTGCATTTAAATTAATTTTTTTACTCAAGAACAATCTGTGCATCTTTGAATCTTTCTCTTCTGTGCAGGAGAAGTCACAGCTCTTGTTTTAATGCTCAGCAACATGTGGGACCTGGTTCTGGTGCTGCTTTTGAGGAGTCATGCTGTGACAATGCTTTAACAATGCTTTAACAATTCTTTACTTCAGCATCTTTGCAGGAGCAACAAAAGCCTGAAATTTGTGCTTTATGTCCAGCAAGGAGAACTGTATAAAATGAAGAATCTGGTTTAAAAAGAAAAGGAGTAGCTAGAAGAATAAAATTTTCAAGTAGCATGGAAATTGTTTTAAACCTCATGCTTGAAGCTTCTAGAAATTCCTACCATCTGTCAAAAAGCTTTAGATAGACTGGGACTGGGTTGTTATGGCTGAGGAACAATGTTTAGGAAGTTATTAGAAGCAAAAACACATCCTCCTCCTTTCTTCATTTGGAGGGACAGTTGGATGTAAAAGCAGAATAAGGGCAGCCAAAAGCAGTTTGAGAACAGATGGCAAGATGCAATAGAAACTACTACAACTCTTTAAAGCACATTTGGGCTTCTTATTTCTGGAGCGTGCAAAGCCAATGGGTGATCAGTAGATAAAAGAAATTCTCCAAGAAGTTCTATCAGTGAATGAATTTTTTAATAGTTTGGGGGTTTTAGAATATTTTTTTTTATGGTGATGTTTGGTCATAGGTTGGATTTGATGATCTCAGAAGTTTTTCGTAGAAATATTTTATTATAACAGATAAAGTGATAGATGAAATTCACTATTGATAGATGTGATAGTCATGGACTGGGATGGAAAAATCTCATATATAAAACAAACCAGAACAAAATGTTGATGTAACAGAGATTCCTGAGAGACAGACATCTGTGTTCAGTGTGTTCAACCAAGCAAATGATAAAAGGCATCAGGGAAAAATAGACAACAGAACGTTAACAATATGCCATTATGTTACCTGGCCTGATATTTTTGGCAGTGTAGCATAATTGAAGAAGGTCCAGGGTGGACAAGAATGCTTGAAGGAATTACTTCAGCTTGGAAAAGACCGGATTCAGGAATAATGTAATGAGTCTGTAAATGGTTATGAACATTGCTAGAAAAAGTGAGCTGAGAAGGACAACTTAGTTTTATTTGGAGAGTTTGCACAATACTAATGAAAGTAAGAGGTGTCAGATTTCCAAAGGAGATGCTTCTTCACAAAACATGTCATTTGGTTGTGGAATTTCTTGTTTTGCACAATAGGTGATAAAATATGCATGGAGTCAGGAGCAATGGGATGGATGAGCACTTGCACTTGTTGTAGACCAAGCACTGGGCTTAGGAGGACCATGGCCATTCTTATATGAAGTATTAATTGTCTTAACAGTTAAATGTTTCTTAAAATGTACTATTTGTTTGATTCTTACAGGCCAAGTTGAAGTTCCATATCCAGAATCCTAGTGCAACTGATCTGGTCCATTTTCTCTTCACCCCACTACATATGGTAAGGTTTTAGGATTCTAAGTGTTTCCCTTCAGAACTCTTGTATTTATATGCACTGTAAACTTTTCAATGATAAGATTGAAATGTTGTGTCCTTGGACAATAAGTAAGGAGAAATGTTTGTATCTTAGGATGAGGTTTTCTTTTAAGAATAAATTATATCTTTTTCTGCATACTTTCCCTTCTATTAAATGTATTTATTTAAATAATCTATAGCCTCATGTTACACTTTGCCATTATAATCTTTAATTAACAATAAAAAATTGAGGTTCTCTACATAATGCAGGAGGAGAGTTGGACCCATATTTAATGGAAGTCTGTGTGGCTTTGATCAGTAAAGCAAAAATAACATTGCCCAGAGTGGGTCTGAACAAAAAATGGTTGGTGACCAGAACAACAGCTCTCCAGCAATAAATAGTTTATTTAATTTATGTGACATCAAGACACACTGTTAGATTCTCAGAGGGGTTTTTACTTCTGGGGGATGTTTTTATGAGTAATGACAGTTTCCTAGCAGCACTGTAGGTAACATAAATTCACAGTCACTTCCTTACTGACAACATGTGTGTTCCTGGCATGATTTTAATCCTTGGATTTAGGTGGTGCAGACAACAGGAGGGCCAGAGCTTGCCAGCACAGTGCTCAGCCCCCTGCTGACAAAAGACACCATAGACTTCCTGAGGTACACCGTCACCAGCGAGGAGGGACAGCTGTGGATGTCCCTGGGGGACTCGTGGACCAAAGCCAGGTGAGAAAAAAATCTTCAGGTTTTAGAGAATCTTCAGGTTTTTTAGAATTTTCTCTAAATTGTTAAAGACTTTTTTAGATTTTTTTTCTAATTTTTTAGAATTTTCTCTAAATTTTCTCTAAAAGTTTATCGGCATGGTCTTAACCAGGTTATCCAGCCCCCAATAAATTCAATATAACTTTGTTAGGTTTTGGACTCTTGAGAGCTGTTCTTTGAGGGTTTTGGAAAGGAACTCCTTAGCTTCACTGGGATTTGGGATCTCAAGGAGAGGCAAAATGAAGAGAGAATTTTATTTATTTTTTTTTGTCAGTGGTATCCAGAACCTCTAGACATAACCTTCTTGAGTACCTTTTTCTGAACTGCCCCTTGCATGTTTCCAATTGTTTTTCACCGTTATTTTTCCAACCCATCTATCTGGACTTCATTAAAAAACAATTTGGGGATGCAATAAAGAGTGAGAAAATATTAAATAATACCTACAAATGTCTGTTTTCAATTTCCAATAATTATTAAAAGGTAAACATTTGAAATGTCTTTAGTCCTTGAAATGCATCATAATGCTATAAAAATGTTTGTAATTATAAAAAAAATGTTTATTGACTGAACTGTGCCACATGTGCATACCTTATGCATTGCATTTAATGGATTCACTGTTATGATTTATCTCAGTTGAAAGTTAACTTCCTTATTTGAAGAAATAGAAGTTATCTTCTTATTTATTGGGTTCAAAGTAATTCTGTAGTTTAAAATTCGGTGAATTGAACATGCAAAAGAAGAATCTTAAATTAACAAAGTTCATTTTGACTCTGTAATCTGTGGTCGATAAGTACGTTTGATGATGATGAAGTATGCAATTACTTGGGCTGGAAATGTTTTTTGTGTCTTTTCATCCTTGGTCTTGAATTTCAAATTGGAACACAAATGTCTACCAGATGGATTTTGGTTTTATTAATTATTTTATTAATTATTTGGTTGATTGAAAGCTGTAGAGTGTAAGGAAGGCTGCATGGGAGGAGTGGAAATGGCCTCATAGCATTGGAGTCCCATGCAGTGAAAATGGATCACTGGGGAAAATAACGGGCTCCTTGTCTTGGGAATTACTCCATTTGTTTAGTCCATCCTGAAAAAAGGGAAATGGAAAGAGAAATGGTAGCCTTTGGTAGTGAAGAATGAAGCAATTAAAATGTACTTGGCTGATTTGTGTAGATTAAAATTGATGGTCAGATTGATCTCAGCATCCAGAGGTACCCTGGGGTGGGATGTAGCAGGAGAGGGGAATGATAAAATCAGGGATTACTAACCAGCCCTAACAGGCTGGGAGTTGCTGACTGGCACATTTGTCCCTTAATTTTGGGCAGTGTCAGCAACGAGCCTGTTAAAAGACTGTGATGTACATTCCTGTTCCTGCTTCTACTCTGAGGACACAGCAGTTTATATTGTGGGACAGAGTGTTATGTGTGGAGCAAAGGCAGAGCAGGAGAGCATTAATTTATGTGTTTACATTACAACAGAGAATGCTAGTGGAACTCTGAAAAGTAGTACAGTATTTTATAAAGATCAATCTGGACCATAAAACTGCCAATGTGATGATAGTTCTTGTGTCCTGGAGCATGTGGGGTTTATGTCTGTAAATCTATTGTTTGTTTTTTTGGTTTTGGTGTAGCTAGGCCCCCTAGGCTTTCATGTTCCATACTTGCTTTCAGATTTTCTTACAAAGCTGGCCGCTTCTCTGCAGTCTTCTGTTGGTGCTTTCACACAAATAGAGCATTGCAATATTTTTCCCCATGTGTCACCATTGAAACAAGATTTGTTTTGATTGATTATTCTAGTACCCATCTTTGCTATAAGGCAGAAGTTTGCTGTGTTTTAGCACTGATGTGTCCTTACAGAAGCATCAAACTCCTTCTGCAGGGCACTGCAGGGAGGATAGCTGAGGTAAATAAATGTGCTCTGCTGATCTTCCCTGTTCTAGCATGATTCTGCCTCTACTGCAATCCCAGCCTCTCCTCTATGCTAATAAAAATTCTGAAGCATTTCAATTTCTATAAATTGGACCTTATTAAACCAGCATTTGTGTGGCCCTTGACACAGATTTCTGATTTGCTTTTCCCACAGAACTGAATGGCCAAAAGACCATTTTATTCCCCCGTACGTGCCCCGTTTCAGGAATGGTTGGGAGCCTCCTTTGCTGAACTTCATGGGAGCTCCAAAGGAGCAGGAGCTCAACCATTTGGCTGAGTCTGTGGCAAACGTGGCAGAGCAACAGAGGAAGCAAGAGATGAAAAGACTGTCCAGTGAGGTAAGTTACTGCAGAAATGTATATCACATCACATATGTGCTTGTGATAAAGTATGATTATTTTCCCTAGTTAAAATCCATAATGATATTAACTATTACTCATTTTTGCATTTTTCCATGGACTATAGCCATATTCAGTGAGGGTGTGACAAGTGTGAGCTCTTGCAATAGGGTGATAATTTTCCTCCATCCCTTACACACATTTACTGTTGGCAGGCCTAGAGCTTTGTGGCTGGAGTTGTACCTCCAGAACAGAAGCTCAGAGCAGTTTTTCTGTGCAGGGTATTTTAAAGCAGCTCAGCCATTGTTTATAAGTTGTGTTACTGTGGTGACAGCTGAGAGATGACACAGCCCTTGCCCCAGAGATCTGTTTTTCTCCAGAGCATCCACTACAATATTAATGCAGTGGCACGACTCGGGATAGAAATTCTTTTATTCTCATCCTTTTGATCTCCGCGTTTACCAGCTTGAAACACAGAAGTTATTAACTTTTCATGGCGGAACTGTGAGCACCTGAGGATGGGGGTGTGGTATTTGCTGGGTCCCCAGGACGAAGGAGGAAATGAATGAATCTGACTCCATGTTCTTAGAAGGCTAATTTATTATGATATGCTATGATATGATATGATATGATGATATGATATTACATGACATGACATGATGTGAGAAGATATATTTATTGTATTATATATATTATATTACATTATATTACATTACATTACATTACATCACATCATATCATATCAATTATCCTATACTAATCTATACTAAAGAATAGAGAAAGGACACAGACAGAAGGCTTAACAAGAATGATAATGAAAAACTTGTGACTCCTTCCAGAGTCCCAACACAGCCTGACCATGATTAGCCATTAAGTTAAAACAATTCACATGAAACCAATCAAACACTGTCCAGTTGGTAAACAATGTCCAAACCACATCCCAAAGCAGCAAAACACAGGAGAAGCAAATGAGATAATTATTGTTTGCATTTTTCTCGGAGGCTTCTCAGCTTCCCAGGAGAAAATCGTGGGCAAAGAGGATTTTTCAGAAAATCTGATGGTGACATGGGGGAATGCTGGCAGGGCCCCTGGTGGGGCCGGATGGAGCTCAGGGGAGGGTGGCACTAATCCATCCTCTTTTTGTTCCCTTTGTGTCTTGCAGCCTCCCGGCGTTCCCGACTACCCCCCGGCGGATGGGTATGCATTCAGTAACACGATGTACAAGAGAGGGCCTCTGCTGGACCCGGGGGCAGCTGTGGCTGCCTTTAAGCAAACTGTTAGCCGACATGTAGATAGGTAACCCTGCCCCGTGGTGCTGTGGAAAACTGTCCCCACTTCTTGGCTCTTGGGGTGGCGGGGTCTGTGACTGCCTCTGGTCGTGGCGTTGTGTCTGCTGGGGAAGGGATTCTGTTTAGCAGTGCCTTTCCTTATGTAAAGTGTGTCCTTTGTACTCTTTTTGTATAATTTCTATGAGATATCCTGGTTTTCTGTGATGTTAAATTGCTGCTTTTGTTAAAAAATGATACAGTGGGGTTCCAACCCAAATTGCAAGCACAGAATCCTCCCACTTCGGTTCAAATTTTAGTTCTGATTTGTTTCATGTTTAAATACACTCTTTGCTCTTTTCAGAATTACAAAGAATGACAAGTCTGCTCTGAGATTCACCTGTCCTTGGTTTGACTGATTGTTTGATTTTCTTAGCTGCTCGCTTAGTGTTCCATCATCTCCTGCTCTTTGTTTTCTGGGCTGGTGTATAAATACCCACTTTCAGAACAATGACACCTTGTCTTTTCCATCCTCTTTCAAATCTTACAGAAAATACTCTGAAATGTTTGCATAGCAAACAGTGTCTTTTTGCACATCCTCTTTCACCCCCTTCATTTTATCCTAAAACAGAATAACTTGACAAGATGATATGCAGTGATCCTTGGCCTTGCCTCTGGGGAGAGTTTATACCAGCACAAACTGTGGAGGCACATCAGTAAAGAGGCATTGGAATTGCTCTCCTGTACCAAACCATATTCCATATATACTATATGAAAAATATTTTGTTTTATGAGCCATGGAAGATGTTTAAGCTAAATTTTGGGGATCAACTTGCTGCTTAAATCATCCTCTATATATATATATATATAACTCTTTTGATGAAAACCCTTTCAGAATCCCTAGTTTTGAGCCATGTGCTAAAAGATCCATTTTTTTAATCTGCATGCAAGCCAATTCCCATATGGTGTGCAGTGTTGTGCAGGCTGAAGACACAATCAATTTCTCTGAATTTCTCTGAACTTTAGATTTATTCTTCATGGCAGCAGCAGCAGAGTAGTCATCTCTTAATTGTTTTCTCAAACTTGATTGCCTGTTGCAATCTTGTCTCGGGACCATTTATTTTGAAATCTAGATGATCTGCACTCTAAATTCTTTTCTCTTACCTGTAATGGGGTAAGACCTGATTTGCCCTTCCAGAGTAAAAATATTCCATGCAAAGGTTCTTACCTCCACTCCAGTTTTAGAGAAAGACTCTTAGTGCATTGAGCTGTTGATGATATCAGGGTGTCTGGAACAGAAAGAGTTATCCAAGCCTCCTTTGTGGCAGTAAAGAGAAATGGGTGTGAAGAGCTGAGGCCTGAAATTATGATATATCTGATAGGCAGTGAGAAACACAGTGCAGGATGATGGAGGGAAGGGATCAGAATATTTGTGCCCAGAGTAAACTGGCTCATTAGGCTGGGCTTGAAGAATTAGGCTCTCTTCAGAAGCATTCACCCATTATCTGGCCCATGTTCTGGGCATGTTGCTGAGTTGAGTAAAACTAAAATGTAGACATTTTAAAAATTCTTCCTGAGTTATATTTTTGAAGTAATCAGGATAGTTAGGTGTGGACAAAATAGGAAGACACTGTAATAGAATAGAATATTGTAGAATATTGTAATGATTTTGTAAAGGCTGCCTGTAAGTAAAAGTACTGTCAGAGCTTCATTAGTCATATCTCTGAGAAAGAAAACCAAAATTATATAATTTTAGGTGGGTAGCAGGAAAAATTGATATTACTCACACATTGTTCAGCCTCGTAACAGCTATTCTGCAGGCTGGGGGTCATCCCCTGCTTTTACCTCTCTCCATAAATTCTGAGAGTGTTTCTCTTTCTTTCAAAATAATCTTTCAATCTAAATGTGATTTTCCTTGGTTCTGCTCTTCAAGTCAAGTGAGACAGTTCTCCACAGCCATGCAGTAGCCAGGTAGCTGCTGGATTGCTCAGGCACACCTGGAACCCAGAGTTACACAGCAGCAGCAGCAAACAACACCCATGCTCACATCCCCAGGCTGTGACCTTGTACCCAGCATTTCAAGCCATGCATTGCTTCATGTTTTAATTAGCTGTTTGGATTTATTTATTTATTTATTTATTTATTAATTTGTCTATTAATGTGGGGCTTTTTTGTTTGTTTTATTTCTTTACTGTCCAGTATGGGTTTATGTTGTTGGTGTAATTTGCAGCAAGTGTATAAAGGTAACTGGACTGTGGAAGTGTATAAAGTGTGCAAGTGTATAAAGTTACTGGGGGGGTTTCTGGACCTTCTGTTTGGAGTGGGCTGGGGACTTGTCAATTGAAAAGTGTTATGTCAAAGAAAGCAGCAGCTCCATAACCAAAGGCACTCTGGATAGGTTTTCCTCATGGAAACACAGATACAGAGATTACTGTGTTGTGCCTTGTTCTACAATGAGTCCTGTGTGTAAGTTATTTCTCATTCTTAATTGATAAAGTAACTTGAAGTTGCTAGACTTGATGGCATCTTATGGTCAATCAAGAAAACTGATCTACAATAGGTGAACATTTTTTAGAGTTTAACTCCATTAGTATTGATGGCAACAATTTATTCATCTATTATATATTTGAAACAATCTGTGATGAACACTAGAAATACAATTCCATGCAAAGCCGAAGCTATCAATTGTATCCTAACTATAATCATTTGTTTATATAGCAAATGGCTGTTTAACCTTCTGTAGGAAAACAAACTAAATATAGAGTACATGTTTATTTTGAAACAATAGCACCTGCTAATTTAGGTTCTTATCATACATCTTGCAAGCAGTGAGCTAATAAAGATTAGCAGTTCTTAAGATCTGTGTATTTCAGCCACCTCTTTATTTTGTTTATTTGTACTTTTTTTTGGCACTTAAATCAGTGTATTATGAATAGGTAGCAGCAGCATCACATTATGGCTGAGAGGTTTTTGTTTTAAAAAATGTTTTGCAGGTTATTCAAAGAGGGCATTTTGTGTATTTAGTTGCTTGACTGTCTCACTGAACAATAGCCTCATCTTTGCTTTGCAGAAACTATGAAGCACACAATAAAGCACAGAGCAAGAAATATGCCAAATGCAAGTACGAATTCGTGGCAAGAAACAACAGTGAGCTTTCTGTCATGAAAGAGGAGATTGTGGAGGTAATTTTGTTTGCAAAGACAACACACAAATTTCTGGTGCTACTCAAAGCTGAGGGTGCCTTTCCTGTGGACAGTGTGGCTTTCCTTAACGTTTGCTTCCACGTGTTTGACCTGTCTGCCTCAGTATGGAAAGTTGTTAATTTGTTTTGCATCAATTTTGCTGACTTAGGAAGGGCGCTGTAGAGATGCGTGCTCGAAATACGTTTGTGTGTTCCTTCCACCTTCTCCAGTGTTGCTTTTAAATATTAAGTGGTGTTTAAATAACTATCTGTGTACACATAGAGCATAGTGAAGGACTGTTCTTTCCAAGAGGATGTGGCACCAGAAAAGTGAGATACATTTGGAAGGGAGGGAGCAACAAAGAGAGAAAATGCTGAGTGTGAGAGTGTGGGGCAGGCAGGCAGACTTCTGACTGCTCCAGGGCATCCCGCTCCCATTCCCTGTTTACTAAGATGTGTTGTGTCTCCAAATTTCTCCTCCCCCAGAGCTGCCTTTACTTGGATTATTCGTAATTATTTATTCATTTTGTCAACAGCATGCGGGCTGTAGAGATGGCAGCATCTCTGTGCAAGTATTTGTGTTTTGTTCCAGCACATTCCTGAGTTTTACAGAACTCCATTGCACACTTATATATTCTTTCTTGAGAGCCCCATTTTGAAAAGTGCAGTAGAATCATGTGGAGTTAATGATGGTGGGAATCAGGGAAGGTGCAGGGGTTTCTCAGGGACACATCTGTGCAAGATCTGTTGCCAGACTCAGAACCTGGCAAAGCCGTGGTTTTGTTTTGAAATTATTCACAGCCTAAGCACAGGCAGGGGGAAAGTCAGAAAAGATATGTAATTAATTTACCAAACTATTTCAGATCCTGGATGACAGAAAGCAGTGGTGGAAGGTTCAGAACAAAAGTGGCAGCACAGGCTTTGTGCCAAACAACATTTTGGACCCTCTGAGGAACACAGAAGGCGGTCAGGGATGGCCGGAGCCTGCCTACACCCGCACCATCCAGGTACTGTCCATGCTGGGGCAAAACCTCCAATGGAAGTGTCACTGGGTGCACAAAACATTTACATTTATTGGAGGGGCTGAAGGTGGTGTGGAGAGTCGTTTCTTCCTTTTTGCCAGGGTTGGGATTAAATGTGTGAGATGGAATTTCTTGTTTGGACTCAGATGTTTATTAGTTCCTATCTAGATCTAGTTCCTATCTATCTACAGCACTTTAACAAACTAAAAATGGAACCCCACCTCTCTATCTCTACAAGGCCTTTTAGGGATAAACTGTCCAATTAAAAAATGACACCTAAGTTATTTTCACTTTTAACCCAATAACCAACCACCCCTTACTGCAATGTGGGCTTTTTTATGCAATTGCACAAAACCACCCAAACCCATGGAGAAGGAGAAGAAGAAGGAAAAGAAGGAAAATAAGAAGGAGAAGAAGAAGGACCAGCCTCCACCCTAGAACCTCCATCTTGCTTTATATATATTGCTGCATTATAAACCCTTAAACTCTGAGTTTTCCACCATGTGATATTACACACTTCTATTCAAATTCCACACCCATAATCCCAGTGTTATCCATCAATTTTGGAAGCTTTCTTCACAGCCTCAGGTCAAATGCAGTGCTCTCCTGGGGGTCAGTGTCTGTCAGCACAGAAAGTCTAAAATTCTCAGCATCCAGGGTTCCAACAGTGATGTGTGTATTTCACAGAGAATACAGTTGATAGAGATACTGCAAAAATGTTTTATCTCAGGTTTTTTTTTTTTACCTTCTTATTTGCTTAGAGGTGGTAACTTCAGTCCTAGTGGATGTGTATGCATTTATTTTAATTGCAAATATCCTTTGTGAATTGATAGCTGTTGATGCCAAAGAAGGAGTTTGAATTATTTAAGGTAGGGTCATCTTTGTTTTTCCTAGAAGAGTGAGCTCCAGCTTTTCCTTTTATTTTCTGTGTTTGTGTTTCTCTATCCCAGTCTTGAATTTATTTAATTATTGTAATTTTGGAGTCATAAAAAGGAGGTATATTTGCTTTTGAATTCACAAAGCAGGTATTTTTCAATTACTATGTCTGTGCATCAATAGCACTCTATTATCCTGACCTCATTTTAATTTTCTTTCTTTCATGTAGTGGTGTGGAACTAATATTGTTGTTGCTGTTATTTCTTTTATATATTGAACAGAATTAGAGAAAATTCCTTTAAAAAATTCTTACATCAGCACAATTATCCACCCAAGTAAGGATATATAGGATAAAGTTGTTATATGTATTTTTAGATAAAAATTTAAGGGGGTTAGAGGCTGCTAAAAGAAGTTGTTCTATTTTTTAAGACCTCTTTCTTTCCACTTTTTTCCCCCTAATGATTTTGAAAGTTTAGGCAAACAAGTTTGAATTAAGCAGAAATTCCAGGCCTGCCTCTAAACCAGAATTTTAAACCAAACTTCTATTGAAGCTTGAAGTTTAATAATTTAATCTAATCTTAATTGTTGTGTCTGCACCTTCCAGCTGATGACTAAAAACCAAGAAATGCCACAATGTTTTGCAAAATAATGTAGTAGACCTGCCTTGATCTTGGTGGGCTTGAATCAGACCATTTCTGAGCTTTCCTGACCCAAATTGTTTGCCTGTAACATCTTGGCTCATTCTGCACTGGTTGTGGATTTGCCTGTCTGTGAAGTGAAGCATGCATCAGAGTGCTTTTCAAATCCTGATTTAAAGATCTGGCTTGGTTTTTTTTTTCCTTTCTTCCTGTGCATGTTATTTTGTGTGTTTGGAATTTGCCACCAAGTCCTGAGCAGGCTGAGTAAAGTGTTGAGTAGATGTTCTCACATCCTTCTTCTGTAATGCACTGCAGTGTCTGAAGTTTTCTGTTTGAAATAATGACAAGACATGGCATATAATAAAATAACCATTTCCATAAAGCATTCTCCATGGACCTATGAAAATTAGGGGCAGGGAACACTGTTTAAGATAAGTTTGTTACTTTGCCCTCTGGCAGGTTATTCTACAGCTTGATCATATTCAAATGTGAGTTTGAAATACTGTGAAATTATTTATGAATATAATGAATTGCACAGGATAAATGAAGTCTTTACCAAGACATGTCAGTAATGCTGTTTAAACTTGGTGGTGATTATTATAATTTTAGCACTCCTGAGCACTCTCATTTGTCTGTTTTCCTGTGATGGACACATGGTTCACTTGGGAAGTGTTTGCATAACTCCATTTATTTTCACAACAGCACTATGAGGCATTGCTGCTGTTTTCAGAGAGAACTGATTTAATAATTAAATAAATCAATGCCTTGCCCAAAGTCAGACAGGAGAATTTGTGGGTAGGGCAGGAAATCAAGGTGGTTCCTATCAGCACTTTTGCCAGACCCTGCACAGGAGCAGTGCCTGGTGCTGTGCAGCTTTTGCTGCTCTCCCAGGTTATATTCAGCTCTCAAAAAGCTGCTTTCACAGCGGCCTGGCTGCTGTGGCCAGCTGCAGATAGGTGTTATAAGCAAAGGCAGTGTCTTCCTTTACAGACTAATAACCTTCAGTGCACTGCTTTCCAAAGGGTGTTCATAGATTGTTAGGAGGAATTAGGGATTCCATTGAAAAAGAGGATTTTTTTCACTTGATTGTGCTACAGACACCCCTTCTTTGAGAGATGGATACCTCGTTATCACAGTTATTCTCAGAGCTGTAAAGGTTTTTTTGCTCTCACTTTGTCCCCCTGCCTATTGACCTCTAAGGCCACACATTACTTTAAATCCTGATTTTTCACTCAATTGCTTTCAGGATCCAGGTCTCAAAAAGTCACTTGAGAGCACTGAGGTGATACTTGCAGGACATTACCAGCAATACCCCGGTTATTTAATTATCTTTGGGAGTCAGAGGCTGTAACACTGCTTGTTTTCTGGTCAGTTGAATTTGTTCCAGGAAAAAGTATTTTTGCTTGTTTGGTTCTCTTGCACTTTTAGGAGAGCATTTTACTGAATTCTTCTATTTTCTACTATTGTTAATTATTGTTTATCAGATTTTTCTGGGGTGTTGCTCATTTAATCTGTTTATTTTATTGTGAGCCACCACTGGTATTTCACTATCCAATTATATTCGAAGATAAAGGGTTTTCCAAGCACTCTGATTTTCTTATTTTGTAAAAGTATTGCTGGTGAACCTATGAAATAATTCATCACAGTATTTCCTATTTTCTGTGCATTTTATTAACTTTGTTTTAACGCTCTTGAAAATGAAGTTTGAAGAACATAATTAGGCTAGAATTGTGTATTTTGGTGGGTGTGTTAATTAATCTCCTGACACCCTTTTGGAGGTGAGACAGTTGTATTATCAGTGATGTGTACAAAATCCTTAGGCAGAGAGTAAATGTTTAATAAGGTGCAGTTTTTCTTCTTTTTTTTCCCTTCTTTTTTTTTCTTTTTTTCCCTTTTTTTTTCTTTCGAAATGGGGACTAATCCTAGCTAATAACAATTTGAATAAGTAAATTCTGTCTAAATTTCCTGTCAATTCAGTAAATCACAAATGTGGTACACCCTGCAAAGAACAGCTTAGGGATTTTAATGGGATTTCAGCAGGCAGCTGTTTGCATAATAACTGAACCCACCAAAGTAAACTCTGGCAAAAGACCCTGCTTGAAATTTCCTCTCCCAGTCTTGGGTGGCTCACTGGCCCTTTTGGCTGAAGATGAGTGTTTGGTTCTCTCTTGTCCCTTCAGTGGAGCCCCAGGACAGGATCCAAACCTCAGAGCTGTTGACAAAGCTGAGGCTGAATGCTCTGCAGCCCTCTTGGTGGGCTGGTGTCACTGTGCAAACAGGAATGTGGCACTGAAACCTTCAGAAAGAGAGTAAACTGAAAGCTCTGTGTCTGTGTTAACTTAATGAGAACATTTCCCACTGGTTTTAGTTGTTTCCAATGCCTCTTTTTCCATTTTCCCCATAGTTTGAATATGTATATTCCCTTTTTTTAATGCCAAAATATATTTGAAAATATATTGTTCCCACTCTTTTACACTGATCAAGAATTAAGGTTGGAACCATTAGCATTTTTACTCAAACTTATTATTTTTCTTCCATTAAAAATAGATTGAATCATACTGAATCTTGCTTTTTCACCAGATGCAGCCTGTAGCGTGTTGAAAACAGCTTTGGGACTTAATTTTTTTCCCTGTAAAAACAGAGATTTTTCTGGCAAGAAATAAGAAAACAAAATGTAGTCCCAAAAAGCTTTCATGATATATCCAGATTTTCAATGCGTGTGTGTGTACCATCGCCATTCCAAACAGTTTAAATTTGTTCCAATTTACGTGAATTGAGGTGATCAGAGGGGTGAAACACCTTCCTGTGAGGAAAGGCTGAGAGAGTTGGGATCATTCAGCTCAACTTTCCAAAGGCCTGTCAGTACCTAAAGGGGGCCAGCAAGAGAGCTGGAGAGGGAACTTTTACATGGAGTGACAAAACAGAGGATAATGGCTTTAATTTTAACAAGGACAGGTGCAGATTGGATATTGGGAAGAAATTCTTTACTGTGAGGGTGGTGAGGCCCTGGCACAGGGTGCCCAGAGAAGCTGTGGATGCCCCATCCCTGGAATTATTTGATGGGTGTTTGAGCAATCTGGGATAGTGGAAGTTGTTCCTGTCCATGGCAGGGCGTTGGAATTAGATGGAGCCATCAGGTCCCTCCCAACCCAAACCCTTCTGTGAGCAGCACCTTCATCTCATTTGCTGAGCTAGACAACATTTCTTGAGCTAAAAAATGAAGCACTTTTTTAATACCTGCTATGACTTAAATCTTATTTTTCTCCAGTTACAAGTGTTCTTTACATTCACCTGACAATCTTTAGTCCTTTGGCACTATTTTCCTTGGCTTTTGTTTTCTATTAAGCCTGTTTCTGTCTGGGTAGGTGCTCTGAAAAGAGCTGATTGGTTATATGGCATCACATGTGTGTGTTTTGTAGCCAGCACTCTGTTCCCTATTCAAAAAAAGAATATTAGAATAACTATTAGTTTCCTGGTGATTAAGAAGAGGTAATTACTAAGACTAATGTTCCTTTAGTTTAAATTGCTGATGTGTATGAAATTTCAGGAGTGATGTGTGAGACGGTTACTTTTTACCTTTCTAACAATACTATTTGATGTGATTTACTCCATTTTCCGCACAGCAATTACTGGGAGAGCTTTCAGAGGTAACTGAATTACTCTTCTGATATTGAATCTCAAAATTTCCCCTCTTGGACTATGTAGTCACCAAATTCCATAGTGCATGCTTCTTTATATAGAAATGAATAGAAGTGATGGGATGAATGTGTGGATGTCCTCAAAAGATCTGGAGTTTAAAAGAGAAGTGTTAAAAAAGGAAGCATTAAATGGGATTCAAATGTATAATTGGTTTTTGGGCACTGTTTAGCAAAATGCAAAGTATATTTTAATGTGGTTGCATTTGTAAATTTAGAGTTTGAGTGACGCTTCCAGATTAATTTTTGTTTTCACTGCAGCAAGTTGTTTTGATGAGGCTGATGATTGCAGTACAACATGTTTTTGCAGCTCCTCCAGTAGCACTCACTGAAAGTTACATGGAGTTTTTAGCTCTCTCTTTTTCTGGGTTATGATTGTGGCAGTGTGCAGTGGATGTCTTGGCTCGTAACAAATCCTCTCTATCATGAAAATTTTACTTTTTCTTTGTGTTTTTAAAAGAAGGTCAAAGCACACATGAAAAAGGTACATTTTGGAGATAACAGTCTAATAATTGGAATCTGTGAACAAGATAAAAGGATAAGAATGTAATTGGAATCTTTTAGTAGCTGTGAAATTTATAAATTCTTTGATAAGGTTTTTTAATCTGTCACAGTACATCTATATATAATAAATGATGGTGTATTTGCTATACTCCTAGTGGGGCACTCTCTCTCCACCAAAGGGCAAGTTTCATAAATTGTTCAATTTTATATTATGCATTTCACTTTCCTTGTCATTTGACAATTAAAGAAGCATTCATTTTCTTAACATTGAAGCAGTAAAATACAGAAAAGTCAATTGTGATTTTTTTAAAATCTCCCCACATTGCACAAAGCAGTTAAGATGGAGGCCTTTGAACAACTAAATGCTGAGTTATAAACAAATAAACAAACAAAAGACTTTAACCAGAGATGTTTTGCAGGGATATATGTTTGATTTATTAGCTGACTATTATGATTTAAGTGAAAAATCATCCGAGGGAAATAAGGCTCCTTTCCTAGGCTTAATTGATTGGCCAGAGAAGCCGATGGGATAAATTTTCTGCTGGTGTAAATCAGTATTGCTGAAATGGTTTACACTCACTAATAAATCCTTGTCCATCAGCTGGACCTCTCTGAGCTGAGGATTGCTGTACAAGGACAGTTGCTGACATTTAAGGAAAGTTTGATTGTTGTCAGGGCAGTGATCTGCTGCTCAAATTCTAACATATGGCTTCTACAAATATTTCCCTGCTTAATCTGCTGTAAAACTCTCTGCCTCCAAGGGAATAGGGAAAGGTATTTCAGGAAGGAGCAATGAATCTGGAGAATGCATTCATCTCTCTTCATAACAAAGTAAGCAGATTCTCATGACTACGAGATGAGGCATCCCTATTGAGCAAACAAACTTTAATATTGAACCTTCAAGCTGTGTTAGTCCAAAATTGTGGAGAGGGAACACTGTTAAACAGTGAGATATGGAGTTTGAGCTGCCTGAGAGAAAGGGGTAGCATAGGTGGCTTATGGATTTGTCTGTCTTTATGATTGCTCTGGGAAAAATACAGGTGTTCTTATGTAACTGGTCCCCTTCTAAAGGAAAAGAAGAAATAATTTCCCAAGTTATTCTTGAGACACCGGCTAGTTAGTTATTAGCAGCAAGATAGCTTACATCTTGTTAGAACGTGCATGAAGTGAGAAAGAAATAACAACCCAACAATTTCAAGAATTGTGCAGTCTGGGGCTTGTTTTTTAAAGATTATTGCCTTGAGATGGCTTGTAGTGATCATGTCAATAGCTGAAAAGGCAGAGATGAATGGTTGGGATGAGCAGGAATCTCTTAAATACTATCTGCAGTTCAAGAAATGAACAATGCATTATGCTATCCTCAGTGACATTTATAAGTTAAAACATTGGTTGAGTTTAGGTGTGGCTGGATGTGTTCATTGTTCAGGTTTTTTCTTTTAAATAACATCTCTGAAATACACATTTTTACACTGATAAAGTTCAATAAGTCAAAAGTTTTAAAAGCTTTTAAAAAGTGCCAGTTAACAGAAGTTTGAGATTTAAAAACAATCTCATTGATAGGATTCATCTCCTTGAAAGAAAGAAACACGTTTCGGAGGATTTCCTTTCTGTGAGTCTTGTGTTCAGCAGAGAAACTTGTTACTGTGATATTTTATGAAAAATCCCTTCACCAGGATTTCTTCTCCTGGGAAGGTGAGAAGCCTCAGCTTCTCCATGTTTTGCTCCTCTGGAATGTGGTCTGGAGGTTGTTTATCCAAACATGTGAATTGTTTTTAATTAATGGCCAGTCACGGTCCAGCTGCGTCGGACTTTCTGAGTCAGTCACAGGTTTTTCATTATCATTCTTTTCTAGCCTTCTGATGTATCTTTTATCTATTCGTTTTAGTATAGTTTTGGTATGTAATTTTCTTTTAATATAATGTCATAATGTAATAAATCAGCCTTGTGAGAACATAGAGTCAAATTCTCATCTCTCACCTCGTCCTGGGGACCTCACAACACAACAGAAACCAATGCCAGACTTTGATGCCAGATCAACTTTTGGCAAATTTTGGAATGATACGTGACAAGTGAGATGCCTTAGTGGAATAAAAGGCACCA
Source organism: Chlorospingus semifuscus (assembly GCA_035048045.1). NCBI lineage: Eukaryota > Metazoa > Chordata > Aves > Passeriformes > Passerellidae > Chlorospingus > Chlorospingus semifuscus. The sequence goes on along the minus strand of JAWWMS010000059.1, from coordinate 69,111,823 downwards.
TTTGGTGCAAAAGCTGGATTTGTCTGACGTCTTGCCCAAATGTTGTTTCCTGACTGATCCCTTCTGCCTCCTGCAGAAGCAGAGGACGGACTATGTCGCGAAGCAGCCCGAGCCGGCCCCCGCCACGCCCTCGCCGCCGCCCACGCCCGCTCCTGTCCCCGTGCCTGTCCCCGTGCCTGTCCCCGTGCCCGTCCCCCTGCCCCCCAGTGCCCCAGCTCCCATCCCAGTGCCCGTGCCCAAGGCGCCGGCCGCCGTCAGCCGCCAGAGCAGCACCTCCAGCGACAGTGGCGGCAGCGTGGCCCGCGACACGCAACGGCAGAAGCAGATCCCTGTGGATCGTAAGTGTGCCCTAAGATGCGAGATAAAAGGGTTTCATCCTGTTTCTGTGTGCTTGGCTTAGTTCTGAAGTCCCCTAAAGTTGTGTTTCAGATGAATCTTGGTGGAAAAATTTAGTTTTAATTTATGTTTAGAATACGGGTTTGCTATGGATGTGTGTTCTGACCCTCGTTATAATTACTATAATGGTAATTAAGGAAAAACACCTTACACTTGTCCCATCCTAAATCACAGAATTCCCAGAATGACCAGGTTGGAAGAGACTTTTAAGACTTTTAAGATCTTTAAGATCATTGAGTACAATCCATGCCCTAGCACATTAACTAAACCATGGCACCGAGCGCCACCCTCGTTATAATTACCATAATGGCAATTAGGGAAAAACACTTTACACTTGTCCCATCCTAAATCACAGAATGACCAGGTTGGAAGAGACCTTCAAGATCATTGAGCCCAATCCATGCCCTAGCACCTCAACTAAACCATGACACCCAGTGCCACATCCAGGCTTTGTTTAAACACATCCAGGGATGGGGACTCCACCACCTCCCTGGGCAGAACCATTCCAGAACTTTATCACTCTTTCCATGAAAAACTTTTTCTAAAATCTAACCCAAATTTCCCATGTCTGGGATCTCTAGTCAGTGGTTTTTAACACTGGAATGCCCATGCTGATATGCTGGCTAATGGAGATTTTCCACCTGAACTCAGTGCCACATCACAACCTAAATTGCTTGTAAAATCAGTTACATTGTTTTCACACTTTAATTCGTGATCATCCATATTTTTAGGTTGTTTGCACCATTGTGATACACCTATTCAGGGCTTCAAGAACACTTGCAGGTCTGACTGATGCACAGGAACCACGTTGTAATAGTTTTGTAGAGTTACTTTACAGCTGGGGCCCCTTAGCTTGGTCAAAGCAGCAGCAACTGGCAGGCCATGGAACAGACTTTGGTGTCCTTGTCCCAGGAGGACACAGGAACATATTCCCTACCTCCATAGCTGGAAAAACTTGGGAATGTGCATCCAACAGTGTGTGGCTGCCTTGAGAAGTTCTGATTAAGGCCACCTTATAAATATGCCAAATTGAGGCATGCTGAGGCTGCTACTTGGTATTGACTGAAAAGCAAGTAGGGTTAGAAAAGCTTGTTTAGTCAGTAATTTCTCTCCTAAATGCGTTTTAGGCAGTGTGATTGCTTGGCTTAGAAATAACTGAAACATGTAGGCAAGCATTTGCTACAGCTTTTAAAGTAATAGCTGTAAAAATAATGAGCTTTTTGTAGTGCAAGAGTTGACAGCTTTTCATACTCACTGCCTTACCAGCAAATCCTGCTTCCACCTAAGGTTAGAACCTGGCACTGAGCATAATCCTTTCTGGGGAAGGGCTTCTTTGCCCCCTGTCCCCAGTGGATGGCAGATGTGCCTGTGTGGATAATCCTGTGGTGGTGTCTGTGGTGACATTGCCTGGTGGAGGGCAAGCTCCTGCCTAAGCTCTGAGCTCAGGAAGGCTCTGGGAACTTTTCCTTATATTCACCTAATGGGCTGTCTGTCTGGAAATCCTAACTGGAGAACAGCCTGGCTGGAGGAACAGGCCTCACTGCTGCTTCCCAAAGAAAGAGTTACTTAAATAAAAGCAGACAAATAAACACAAAAGATGTGGAAAGTGAGGGTGATTTCCCCCCCACAAATGCACAACAATAATTTTATTTCTGAAGGACTTTGCCATAGCATGGCTGCGTCCTTGAATCCACAATGGCCTTCTCCATCCATTCTAGATGGAAAATGAGAAGACCATGATCCTGGCTTCAGGTGCAGGGTGTGTGTGAGGTGTAGGAGTTACTGTAGAGGCTGTGGGTCCCACACAGGAGATCCTGCTCATCCAAGCCCAGTTAATGAGCTTCAGGCCCTCAAAACCCACAGAGAATAGGTTCCTCTGCAAAGGTGGTGGGAAACCTGCTGGCCAAGTACCCACCTGAGCCCTGCAGAGAACACTGCAGAACCTGCCCCACGCCCTGCTTATTTCTGATAACCCATCTAACAACAGGAAGGATCTCTTACCTAACAGCTAAATATTTGTCTCTTGATACAGTCTTGGTCTAGATTAAGCATAAGTCTTTCAAAATCTGTGTAAATAGAAGGAAGATAGCAATGTTCTGTGTCTCTTCCTGCTTGGGAAAACAGCGGGTGCAGGATTTGATAACACTGCCTAAAGGTTTGCCTTGTATAACCCCTGTCAGATTTGCACAAATCACTGAACTCGTGTCATTGGGCTTCTGACTCACACTCAGAGTGGGCAGAGAGGAGAAAACCCTACACAACAGGGCCTGAATGCCTCAAATATCATAGTAGAGATACTTTTTCCACTTTCAACCTGAGGCTGTTTTGCAGAAGACAAAAGGAAATGGTTAAACCAACATTTTTTCTTCTTTTTGCTCTGGTGATTAAAGAAATAATCCTAGAGGCCTATGTAAAGCTTGTTTTTATTTGTTTAACTGGCTAGAGATATTGATCCCTGGAGAGGTTTTGAGAGAACCCCTGGAGAGGTTTTGAGAGAATTTAAAAGGAAAGTAGAGAAGGCAAAAATGTTTCTATCTTACATGGGTTTTTTTCATATTGAAATTGAGTTGTTTTCATCTGTTCCCATCAGTGTAATGGGAGAAGAGGAATAGGTTTTGCCATCTGGGTGCATTGAGAGGGTGGTGTAGTTACTTTTTGTGTATCAAAGTGAGAAGGTTGAATAAAGATCACTAAAAATATCTTGGCAAGGAAATCCTGAGAATTTTTGAGATAATTGGAGTTGTTTGTCAGAGGATTTTTATAGTTGTTCCAATGTTATGGCACAGAGAGTTTAACTGTGTTAAATCAGCATCTTCTCTGAGCCCAAAAGGTTATTTATACCTTATTGAATTCTACCTATTTTTGTGAAGTTATCCACAGAAATTTTTATAGTAATTTTAAACAATTCTCACTGTCATTATAATTGATCTTGTTGAAATGACTGAAAAGCATTTCAGTTTGTTGCCTGCTAATGAACAGCAAATGTGTTCTGGGGGATAATGAATTCTTACAGTTTTGTTTAAAATGAGAAAATAAATAAACAAATCTTGCCCAATTCTTGAGTCTCTGGTGAGAGCAGCTACTCCTTTTTTTTTATTATTCCTTTTTTAATGCAAAGTGTGACAATGTTTCAGCTAAGCAGCCACTCCAGGCTTGGAGTGAATTCAAATTTCTCAAAACCCTGTCAAAAATGCAATTTCTACAATAGCTCATTAGATATAAGTTGATATATGTCAGCAGCTGTGAAATGTTTTTGCCTGTGTTGATTTGCACTAAAAAGTTGAACTTTCAACTAAAGAACTGTGTGTGGAAAGTGCTACCTTCCCACAGTGTGAGCAATCTTACAACCTTCCTCATTATTTTCTTGTTTTCTTTTTTAAACCCTCAATTCTCTTTGAAAAAAAAAAAAGGCAGACTATGACAATTGAATAACCCTCCATTCCCATTTTATTCTACAGCTTGGGTGCTGTCACACTGCTCTGCACCTCTCTGTGACATCCAGGCATCTCTCCTCTCTGGGGTCTTAGTTGTATTCTGTCTGGGGATTTTTGTTTGTTTATTTTTGCTTTGTTTTGCAAAGGGAGGATTGGGAATATTGAAATATTCCATGGGGGAATAATTCAGTCAGATCTGATGAATGAATTAAAAAAAAAAAGTTGACGATTTAAAGTGACATAAAGTGTCATAGAAGAAATGACTTGGCTTTGATAGAAGAGACTAATTTCTGTGAGATGTCTCTGTCTCTAGGCAGGAAATCCCAGATGGAGGAGGTGCAGGATGAACTTGTGCACAGGCTCACCATCGGCCGGAGCGCTGCCCAGAGGAAATTCCACGTGCCACGGCCAAACATCCCCGTGGTGAACATCACCTACGACTCCTCCCCTGAGGATGTCAAAGCCTGGCTGCAGTCCAAAGGATTCAACCCTGTGTAAGTCCCAGGGCAAATGCAGCAAAACTCCTTTAAATAGAAAAGGAATTGTTTTCCTGCCAGGATGTGGTCCGACCACTTGTGAAAATCAGACAGCCCCCTGAAAATCAAGATGATTTCTTGATCAAGAGATGTCAGCTGCACTCTTAGAAAAAATAATTTCTTTTTACATATATATATGCATATACACATGCATATATGTATATATATATAAATATATATGCATCTATACATACATATGTACCCATATATACATATATATGCATGTATATATACACACATATATATACATCTATTTATACAGATATGTATGCATCTATATATACACATATATATACATCTGTATATCCATATATAAGCATATATATTCATCTGGAAACACATATTTTACATGGATATATATACATATACACATACATATATGTATATATAGACATATATATGTATTTATACATATATATATATACATATTTATGTACACATATATACATATATATGTATATATACACATGTATTCACATCTATTTATACACATATATATGCAGCTATATATACACATATATATACATCTATATATACATATATAAACATATATATTCATCTATAAACACATATATGCATCTATAGATATACACATATATATATGTGTATAAGTGTACCTAATACATATATAGAAAAATTTATGTCAATGTGGTTATAGAGCTACAGAACCTCTATATATTTTATATATATAGATTCTGTATATAGTATATATATTTTAGACTCTACAAAAAATCTACTTATACACCCAATTGACTTCAGTAGTCCTGCTGCAGTAAGTTTGTTCTGAATTTAGCAGCCCTAGCCAAGGCAATGTGGGATGAAGCCAACCTTGGCCAGTGTGGTTTTGCTGATTTCCTGTTTGCTGTGTCCCAGGACTGTGAACAGCCTCGGTGTGCTGACAGGAGCTCAGCTTTTCTCCCTCAATAAAGAGGAACTGAGGACTGTTTGCCCAGAAGGGTCAAGAGTCTACAACCAAATTACGGTACAGAAATCTGCCTTGGAGGTATGGACAACTCTTCTCACTCACCTAGTTTGGGTCACTAATTTTGAACCTGTAGAATTAAATATCTCCTTCTGTGAGGCAGGTGTTTTTTCCTCAGTTCCCATCATATTGATAAACATTCTTTTCACCTGAGTTATTTGGTATTAATTCATTGGAACAGCATTCATCAAAACACCAGGTGAGATCTTCCCCACTTCTAAAGGGGTCCAAAAACATTAGAAATAGCACCATTTTGCTTTAATTAAAGTTTTGTCTCTTAAACACCTTAAGCTAATATCCAGAGCTGTGCTAAGGACAATTCTTGCCAATTTTAAACCAGTAAAATTGGAGATGCACCTACTTTTTTTATTTTAAACTTGCTGTGGCAAGTGGAGAAATTATCTAGATGTGAGATCAACCCAACTGAGAAGTTATACTCTCTACATCCCATTTAGAAGAAAATCTTAAAGAGGTTTAAAATATTTCCTCTCCTTAAGCTGAGACTGTCTCATTTAAATGATTTTAAGCATATTTTTAAAGACAGGCTTATGATGAAGCATATTTTACACTTCACATGATCAGTGTGGATCAGAGAGCATAGTTTTCTAACACTGTCAAAATTGCTTTATTCCCTTCTTCAAGCCCTATTTTCCAATTAAAGGAAAGGAGAAATATTTCACCTTTTCTCTTAGGAGCAGAAGTCACTATAGTCCAGTCCAGGGCAATCCATCATTTCCTAGTGAAGATATATTTGTATTATTCAACTTTTTTGCATGTCAGCCATCTTATTTCGATGTCCTGAGATGGGAGTAGTTTTGTAGTGGAATTTGGTCTGAAAAGCAGAGATGGCCTGGATTAGAGGGGCTTTTTGCCCTCCATGCTGTTACTCTGCTTGCCCCAGTTAGGCCTCACTCTGCGGGAAACTCAAAAGTCCGAATTTGTCTAATAAATGCACTACAAGAGTTAATTAACAACTACTTAGAGTCTAACAAGGTCATTGTTTTTTTGTTGGGGAAAAGGTAATTGAAATGTTTATTTCTGCCTTGGTTTTTTGAGGTTGAATTTCAGAATTTATGCAGTTCCTGATGGCTTTAGCCTGTGTTTTGCTGAATTATGTCATCAAAGGAAGTTGCACCATCCTTTCTCTCCCTATAATAATACTATAATATAATGCATTTCAGGCTCATCAGTCCTGTTGTCATTGATGCTATCAGGAAGGCAGATTCTTTCAGCTTGGGCTGCTCAGTTATTCTCAGAAAGAAAAATATTTGTACATGACCTCTGATGAAGTGCATTGTTGGGTATCCGCTGATGGTTTTTTTTATGCATGACCTCAGTAATGGATGCTGCAGTTGTGTATCTGAAAGCAAAAGGGCAAGGACAAGATGAATTAAGAAAAATAAAGCTGCTCCCTCAATTTTAGAGTCACTTCTAGGCTCCCTGCCTTGCCCTTCCACTTTGGGAGAGGAGAGCAATGGTATTTTAAGTAGGAGGAGCACTGTAGTTAATTTAGAAATAGTCTCACTCTTTGTGGCACCAGGTACTGCATTTTAATGGATATAATGGGCTAAATCTATATGAAATGTTATGAAATTATTAAGATGCATTTGAAGAGTTCAGAATCAACTGCAGGATTTTCCCCTTAACAGTCCTGGAATTTCTTTTATAAATTTCAAAACCAGTTTCTGCTTCCTTACTCAGAGGGTATTTTGGAAACTGATTTTGAAGTTTTGGAGTCATGTCATGGCCAGATAGTACAGTAGCAGATGTGCTCTTGGTTTATAATCCCCAAGTTTTATTCATGCACACTCTGGGAAGTTCTGCTCTAGTGAATAGGTGTCCTGGCCTTGCAAATAATTTCATTTATGTTGAAAAAGCAGCTGGTTCAGCAGACCTGGTTTTCACTCTTAAAAGGTGAAGTAAAGCCTTGTCCTCAAACACTTCACTGTTGCTAGTATTATAATATGGTCCAATTTCTGTGAGTGTGCTCTAAATTTAAAATCTGTGTTTCTGAGCTGCAAATGCCTCATGGTGAATTCTGTAAGAGCCAGAGACTGAATCCTTACTTTGGTCTTGCCCATGCAATCCCATGTGCATGTGTGAGCTTTTAAACCCATCAAGGATTTATTTTGGGGTTTTTAATTTCTAAATATTATTGCCCCAATTGTTAAGTGTCGAATCCTAACAAACTCATTGAGCTTTAACTCTGCTTTTACTGAAGCCATATTTAATAAACCCCCTAAATGTCCAACACTTCCAGGACCTTGTGTGGGAATTAAAGATGCTCAGCAATGATAACATATGCTTTTAATAGTCTGCAGATTATTTTTTTCTGGTCTATATTTAAGGATAGTGTAAATATTTGTCTATTGGAGCTGCAAGGTGAGTTTGCTCAAACAACTATCTTAACAAAATGCTGGCAGAGGAATTTCAGCACCTCTCAAACTCTTTATTACAAGTAAACTCTTCTCTTTTGTTTATAGGCTAGCAGTGGTAGCTCAGAACTGCAAGAAATTATGAGAAGACGGCAAGAAAAAATCAGTGCAGCTGCCACAGATTCAGGTGTGGAGTCCTTTGATGAAGGAAGCAGCCACTAAATGTGTTTCCTCTTTTCTTTAATTCCATTGTCCATAGCATTAAACCATCCAGCTTTGCTTTAGGAAGCAGTGAAGGGGAATGTCTTATTGTATTGTAAACGTAGCCAACATAAAGAAAATTTACAGTAGTCTCCACAGAAGTACCTGCTGCTGGCTCCTCATCATGAGAAATGAACAGATGAGAAACACAGTGGAGATTCCTGACAGGTGAAAATATTGGTACATGATTCATTTACACCCAGAGATGAGTCTTGGCTTTACGGAATTAACATGACAGACAAATTGGAGCACGTCTTTGTCGGTGATTCATCTGAGGGAAGCTGAGCCAGCAATAAAAAAGCACTTGAACCCTTCAGTAATAATAAGATTCTGAATCCCATCTCTTGCTGTAGTGTGCAATTATGTCCTTTTTGGCTCAGTCTTTCTTGTCAGGCATTTGGCTGCAGGATGTTTACTTAAGTTGTCGACTCCAGCAAATGTGGAGGAAATGTTTAGGGAATGAACAGCAGCCCAACACAGACTGAATCTTTCCTGCATCACTCCCAAGATGTTTTATTACTAATGATGCTGTTTATAGCAAAATAATATTCTCTACATTGATTTTATCCGTATTTCACCTGTGATGAACTATAATATTGCACAAGAAAGAGTAACTAGAAAATAGTAACACAACCCAGCTCAAAGAGGTGATGAGATCTGCTGTAGCCATGCAACAACTCACAGCATATTTTTCTTTAAAACATAATTGCATTTTTTTGTCTGTAACTTAACCCATCAAAAAAGAACAGTGTATAATCTAGACTTCTCTGTGTGTTGAGCCCAGATATCAGTTTTTCCTCATGCAAAAAGCCTTTGTAATTGCCTTTATAAATCTAATCTTTTGGAAAAGTGGATTCCTGAAGGTAAAACAGGGGAAAAAAGAAAAGAGAAACATCCCTTACAGAAAATGTTATTTTTGGAGATGCAATGATTTTTGTCACAAAATGTTCTGTTTCATATGGTCATGTGATTTTATATATAATATATGTATTATATATAATATATAATATCACTTAATTTAGACAAATTTAATCATCTAGTTTGATTAAGTTTCATAGTGCCTTTTTCACATGAATCAGCTTAAAGTCTGCAATAAACAGTATTTCTTGTCTGTTAAATTATTGTATCTTTGTGGCTACAAAGACAGTATTGAAATAAGAAAGTAATCTTGATTTTTGCCATTAGTTTGCTTTTCCTCTGCATACAAGGGAAAAAAAATCTATTCGTTTTTTCACAAATGAAAAATTAAAATCTTAATAAAGGTGTTAGTGCCATTTATTGTAAATGTCCTTGCAAATACTACTCCTGTGTGGTTGGTTGTGTGTTCATGTATGTTTTTACATTTTATACATATTCTTTATTGCTGTCTGCATAAACATGGCCTTATTCAGAAATGGGTCAAGAAGTGATAAATCCCATTACCTGTAAGTACAGCAGACCTTTTTAAAAGGTCTTTGAAACTCTTATTTAAAACTTAAATTCCCTGCCTTTTCTCATGGGAAGGATTTCTGATTCTATAGAAAGCACTCTGGTGGTAACCTCCACTCCCCTGATAATTACCAAAATAAGAAGCCAATACTGATGCTCTCTGCTGGTTTTTATTTCAGCATTTAGAACATGATTTTCTTTTGCCCAGAAAGAGGCACCAGCTCTGGCACATCCCAGAATTTGTGAAGTTTGGCACTCTGAGGTGTTGGAGAGAGAACTCATGTCCCCCCTATGAGAGAAAACAGGTGGCTTCACAACAGTTTGGGGTTTTTTTGGAGCTGGGTTTCTGTGGAGCTGATATGTAAAAAGTGCCAGACAAGTCTGAACGTGGTCAGTGTGCTCAGAAGCATCTTGGGAGGTGCTTGGGGAAAAAGAGGAAACCCCTTCCACACACTGAATAACCAGAACCATCTTGGGGTTAGTGGGTTGATTGGTTTGTGTGTTTTTTTCACAGTTTTTAAACTACTAATGAATTAACAACCAGGAGCTCCTTGAGTTGTATTTACCCCTTAAACTCTGCTGAACCAACCACTATGATTTCTGTGTTAGTCTGGGAAATCTGAATGGTGTTGAGGGAAATATTCCCCTGTTTACTGGAATTTCCTTGGTGCTTTAAAGCACTGCAGGGAGCTTCACCCTTATGCTGCTGTGCAGTTTTTGAATTTTCATTTTGTTGGCAGTCATAAGAAATCAGAAGGAGATCTCATTTGGGGTTCCTCAAATGAAAATGAAATGTTTTCTTCAAAATATTCCATGGTTAAAACGAAACCATTAGTAAAATGCAGTGTTTTATTCAAAATGTTTTCTCTAGGATTTGTGCAGTATTTTTTCAATACTAATATTTCAGAAGGATGTGATATGTCTTTGAGAAGGAAAGAAAGCAGTTTTTTAAATGCCAAAATCAGTGCCTTATTAGATATTTGATAAGTGGGAGTAATTTACTATTTTTCTGCCATCAATCTGCCTCTTTAGCTGGGTGGAGGGAGGGAGTTTGGGCAGCCTGTGTTCACTCAGCAGTTCTGTGCTTTCAAAGCACAAACATTTCAACATCAGCAAGGCACTTCTTCCCACTTCTGTAGGCTGCTTGTTCCCTTGGGACGCCATGGGGAGAGCAAACCACTGTGAAACCACACAGAATTAATTCAGAAAGAACACTTCTACCCAGTATTATTGGGTGGAGCACTTTACTTACCATCCAGAAATTCAAATGTTAAACAGGGCTTTGCTCAGACAAACTGTGATCTGTGGAATTGTATACAATTTTCCATTGCTCCAAAGCATTGAACTGTATAAAAATTGGTGGTTTTTGTCAGGTTTTTGTTTTCAGTGGGGTTGGGAAATAAGTGCATATATCCATGACTGAAGTGTGCAGGAATAAATGGTTTATGAAGCAGTAGAGATATCATATGCAAAATTATGATGACAGTCTAAAATGTGCAGAGCTCTCAGTGTGTTCATGAGTGTTTGGGAACTTCAGAATTGTGATAATTTAAGGGAACAAAGCAAAGAATCTATTAATATCTGTAAGATGTAAATTCTTTCTAATTAGGAAACCTGTAAGTCACAGAATTTTTATTTTAATGTGGGAGTGAAGGCATTTTGAGTTTTCAGGTCGCAGATAGAAGCAAGCTATAGCTTGAATACCAGACCTTGTTCAAGCAGGTATGATCACTGATTTTCCTGCATTTGAAGCATAAAGAATACGTGATTATGAATGGGAACTCAATTTTCTGGCCAAATTACCCTTCATAGGAGCCCAGTTTTTCTACTATATTGAGTCTGGTGTCTAAACCATCCCTGTTTAAGGTTCTGATACATCAAAAGTGTTTGAAGGAATGATTTTGAGATCAATCTCCCACCTCTACATAAAAACACCAACATTGTATATGAGAAGTGCAAATGAGAGGGAATCTGTGTTGATTCTGTGTTTAAATATTTCACAGACTTTAAATTTCTACTGAAGCTATGTCACCTTTTTGCTAATAAGTGCCTTTGGCTTGGCTTTATCTTTTTTTTTTAATTTCTGAGTTGCTTAGGTTGCAACTTTGGCCTCTAACTACTTCCTAAGTTTTCAGACCAAAATGAGAATCAGGATATGAGTCTGTGCTTCTACTCCTTGGTAATATTTGCAGATTAAAAGAGCGGATGAGTGAAAATAGGGAGCCTTCCTAGAAGATTCCCAGTCCCCACTGGTGCCTGTCACAGCAGCAGCAAAGCTCAACCCACCCTGCTCCCATCCATGCCAAGAGCACCAACAACATTATTCTCTCACAAGAAATGGCTGAAATAACAGATTTTGCCTGCCTCAATGAAATTAGAGTTTGGCTACAAGCCCTTAAAATTAGAAGTGAGGGGCAGGTGGTGTGACTGTGGTTAAAGGAGGGAGGGAAGGACCATTTTAGAGCATAAGATGATGATGTTGATTATTTGACAGGGGAAATTCAACCTAGTTCGGTGTAGGAAAAAAAACCCCAAAATATTAGACTGAAATAAAGCACAAGCCTTCCTGGCCTGTTCTTCATCTTATGGTGAGGTTTGAGGAAAACACTTCTGAAGACCCAGGGCCCACTGCACAGGATATGCTCGGAGAGGCCACACTTCCACACACTCTTCTTACCACTTCTAAGTACTTAATTTTACCTATTTTTTGCTTCCATGGCAGCACACACAGCATGAGACAAGGAGAAAACCTGCCCTGGTTTCAGATAATGGTCACTCACAGCACAGAGCTGCTTTTACAGACATCTGGAAAAGCAGCAGATCAATAAAGAGCATCAATAGTGTCAGCAGAGCTTTGGACATGAAGCCCATAATTCCAAATATCTATTACCAAACCTGAGGCTTCAGACAGCTTTACAGCTGTGATGACTGGAGGGTTTTACTTTAGCAGATGCTGGAAACAATATTAACATGAAGCATGAGTCCGAAACATTGTTCTTTTGGACTTACACTGAAAGTGTATGATGAGGCAAAGCCAAAATTGTGATGTGTCAATTCAGACTAAAAGGCTCTGCATGAGCTTCTGAGCCACAGTGTCTTCCAGGCTCATTTATTGCTTTACTCATGCCCTGAATGCTGGGAGAGGTGGTTTCCATTGCCATCCCACATGTCCACTGACACAGCTGTGTGGGGTAGGAAAAGGTATAATTCTGATGGAGTTTTCATTGTAATTGACTTTGTGATTAAGTAGCTATTAAAGGAAAAACACACACCTGCTGCTGTGCAAATGGAGAAATTTCTGACACACATTCAAAACTGTCTAGTAAACTCAGGCTGCTCAGTGTCCTTTGCTACAGTGTGATTTTGGCATCTTTGCAGCAATTTTGGACCCTGCCACGTTCAGCCAAGCTCCTGTTACAGCCAGCTCACGCTGTGACACTGTGGGCACAGGGAATGGTTTAGCAGTAACCTGCTTACCCTGCTCTGTGATACAGAATGAGTATGGGCTCAGTGGGCAATGGCCAGCAGGAGGGAGGAGACAGCAGATGAGAAAGAGTTTGTGGGTTGGTTTCTTCTCCCCCAGCCAGTTGTCTAGAGGGATAAAAACACATTTTCTGAGTAAGCATGTAATGAAAATCTGAAATGCATTTTTTTAAAAAGCATGGAGGCAAGATCTAAATGGTCAAGTGCTCATTTATAATTCTGTTTCCTGTTCAGTTTAGGCTCTTTGCTGTTCCTGCTGGAATGGCAGGCCCTCCAGCTGAGGCACACAGTGAAATGAGGGAGAAATGTGCACCATTCGAGCCTTTCATGTTACCAGCTGGCTCCCTGAAACACAGGGCTCTTCCCTTCTGCATCCACCTTGTGCTTGGAGAAACAGCATCCCTGCTCCAGGACTGGGATTAATGGGAGCAGTGGAAGGTGCCTGGAAACAGAAGGGAAGGGAAATGCATATCACACCCATTTAGTAATCAGCTGTTATTCCCTGTTTGTTTAGTACCCCTCACAAGGACCTGTTTTATCTGGGAATGATGTTAAGTCTATGCAGTTTTGCATAATATGCAGTTTTAAGGAAATTTTCTGCTGTAACCAATGCCATGATTAAGTAATTATCAAGTAAGTATGCACCTATTTACCTGCCAGAAGAAAGGAAGAAAAAAGAAAATCAGCTGAAGGAGATTATCAGGCTCCTGAGGGCAGCTGAGCTACTGCCCTACACCCTGGTGCCCTGCCAGGTGATAGCAGAGCCAGAATAAATGAAATAAAAATCTTGTGCAGGTGTATTTTGCTGTTTTGCTGACAGTGACTTCTCCACAGGTAAGCAATCCAGTGTGTTTACTTCCAGTTCAAGTCTGCTTTGTTTACATTGAGTACCATTGCTGCTAACTTCCAATGAGGTGACACAAAGCAACAGGTTACAAAAAATGCCATCAAACATCCATTCTGACAGCATCCATGTCACAATACACAATGATGTACCGGCATTATACAAAGACCAGGAAAAAAAAATAATATATATAGCTAATTATTTTGACTAGAACTGAAATGGACAGCAAAAAAGAAAAGAGCCCCCCACCCTACCCCAAAGGCCCTGCAGGAATCCATACTGACACTTTGGCAGCCTTGTAGCAACAAAGTGAAAACCAGCCCTTCACATGCCAAAACCTTGTATTTGTAACATTGGAAATTCCTGGTTCAGGAAAAATAGTTATGTCCATTAAAGCACTTTTTGTGTTTGTTTTTTTTTTCCTTTCCACCCCTCCAACCTGAACCAGCTTCACGTTTTTACACAGGGTTAATAATTACTAAAAATAATGCATGAGTGAGGGGTATAGGCACCATAGACTGCTCAGACAGTTAAATGCTGTATGTGCTAAGATATCCCAGCTGGAAACTCAGCTGCCCTGTGATTAGATCCATCTAAAAAAGAAGCCTGATCAATGGCATTACTGCAAAAAGGTTGGCAAAAAGAGCAATCCCTCTGCTTAGTGAGTGGCAGCCCAGTCAAGAACCAACTCCACCCTTCTCTCAGCTGCCTGTTTCAGCTCCACAGCTCGGATTTCTGCTGTCAGTCTGTTCCTTGTGCTCCCCATGGCCCCACATCCATCAGTGCTGTAAGGGAACAGTCAAATCCATCAAATCCATGGACCCAGCAACCCCCCCGCCCTCCCAGCCCCCTTTCACAATCTCCAGGTTTCTTCATGTATGTTCATGCCTCGCTATTCACTAATGAGGTATTATTAGATACTAACAATGCCTGCTCTCCTAGGGACAGACCAGTGACACATGAAGAAAGCTCTCCAGTTAACCATTAAAAAAATATTGCACTTACTTTAACCTTAAGCCCAACCTGCACAGGAAAAAACAAAATTATGAAAGAAATTAACCAAAAGTCGCAAACAAAACCCCAACACTCTGGAGCAATCTGTCTTATGCACGTATAGTGTCTTTTCCTTCATGTTGTTTTAGCTGAATTTGGTCCAGTATTTAAAAAAAATGTCCAGAAATTAAACAGTTCAAAAGACACCGCAGGCTCGTTAAGGCTTATGTCTCCCCAGTGCTTCAGAAAGGTAAAAGTTTCTTTCCCTCATTGTCCATGCACTGCAGAGCAGTGGTCTCTCGTGGCACAGCACCTGCCCCTTCAAACCATCAACAGAAAATAAATCAGAAGCAAGGGAAGATGGGTGTGCTTCATGGTCTCACCTGCAACCAAACAAACAGAATGCTTTAGAGAGAAGGAAAGGAGATAAATGCAGTTTTTAGCATTTGTTTTACTGACCCTCCACTCAGGCTGGGACTGCAGGTCACCAGTACAGGGTGCTGGGACTCAGATTAGACAGCAATCCTAAATCCAGGGGACAGTGAGGCAAACTGGGGTTCCTTTTGGTAGGGGATGATGCACACAGGGGTTAATAAATGCACATGACACACAGCAGACACGGCTGGAGGTGCTGCCCTCAGCACAGCTCTCCACCAGCTGCTAGAGAAGCAGTTTGTGTCAAAGTCTGCAGCTTCCTTGTGGGAACCCAGGAAATTCCTCTGGTGCCCTGGATGCCTCCAGCCCCTGCCCAGAGGGCTCAGAGACCTTGGCACAGAGTCCAAGACCCCTGTGCCTTTGATTTAGCCCTTGGAAAGAACAATAACCAACCTTATATGAAGAATTACAAGCCACAAAAGTTTAAGTAGAATGATAGTGAATTTATCACAGGGTGAAAAATAG
>JAWWMS010000059.1:69070700-69092459 GCA_035048045.1 Chlorospingus semifuscus | reverse complement strand
TGTCTCCCTGCTCTGTGCACAGAGCTCACCATCCCCTGATATGAAGCCCAGACCCACACACTAAAGCAGCACAGAATCTGAAAAATATAAAATATAAACCTGAGGCATCACCAGAAGAGTCTGCACTCCAGGACTTCTGCCTTAGGAGCATGAGACAGAAATAGCTACCACTCAGCTGAAAATCTGCATTTTCCCCAAAGGAAAGCTTAGCAACTGAAGAAAACACACACTGCCTTCATTTAGGGATTCTCATGTGTGTACAATTCTTAGCACTGTAATTTCACATGTGGTGTTTAAGAGAGATTTAACAGAGATTTTACAGAGTTTCACGCAGCATCCCAACATTTTACGTACTACTAAGGGTGTGTATCTTGGCAAAAGCTCTTTCTTCTGTTTTGTCATTCTTTTCTGAAAAGCCTTGAAATTGTTTGCAATAATATTTAACAGCTCATCTCAACACAGTTCAACATAACTGTCACAAAACAGGTCTCTAGTTTGGCTTTTGTTAATTTCTCAAATAAGATGATTACAATGGAATTTCTGACGTGTTAATTGGACAGATCAACTGATAAATTCATTCTGTGCCTTCTTGAAAGTCTGAGAACAATTGCTGCAGGAGTTGATCAATACACTAATTCTCTGCCCCTCCAACTAATTTTGTAGCATTTTTATTTTTAATCTATGTGGTCTAAGATGTATAGATGTATAGACAGTATAGTCTAAAAGTACTACCTGAAAATACCTTCTTTGCTGTTAGAAGAATGCTCACTGAAAAAAAGAAATACTACAGCTGTTGCCCAGCTCTCTGATACTTGCTTCTATTCCTCCCTAGGACAATTAAGCAGTAAACACAGGGTCTGATTTCATAATATGATATATAAATCTCTCCCCTGGCTTATTGAGCACTTTTTTTGGCACTAAGACTCACAGAACAATATCCTCTATGAATTTCTCCATGAGGTCACAGGGCATAGCTGCATAACAGCAGAGAGAACCACCTTCTGCCAACAGGTGAGCAGAACCCCAAAATCTCTATTTCTCATGGTTTCATTTAATGTCACACCTTGTTCTTCTGCTGTTCCTTGAAGCATTTACCTGCAGTGTATGACCATGGGGCCTTTAGTCTTGGCTGATTTCTGCCTGACCATCTGCACAAACTGCAGGATGCTCTCGGCCGCGTTGGTGGTGGGCACGCCGTGGTCTGGCCAGGCAGTGAAGTTAAAATGCATCACGTCCTGCACCTCATCAGCCTGGTGGGACAAGCACAACAGCAGCACGTCATCACACTCAGTCACACTGAGGGGCTTTCTCCTCATTTTTTGGTTTTCTTTTTTTTGCCCACATACAGCCTGAAAGACTGAAGCCAGCCAAAAAAATTGGCAAAGAACAAACAAACTAGTTAATTACAAAGTGGGGGGGATATCAGGCCATCATTACCAAAACAACATGAACTTCCTGTTTCTGGGTTTGGGATTTGCTTTTTGCTTTGGTCCCTGTAGTAGTTCCATCTTATTTTGCTTTTAAATCAAGAACTGTTGAATTTTTCAACTCTTAGCTTTCTTTCTCACTTTTTATTCCATTCCTTCTCCTTTTCTCGTTTTGCCACAGATAAAGAACAACAATGTTGGCAAACAGTCAAACCTGGACTCTCAAGAGATTTTCTTTTCAAGTTTTAAAGAAAAAAAAAACAAAAACAAAAAAAACCCCAAAAAACAAAAACCCAACCCCCTTCCCCAAGTAAATCCCAAAACCCCCCAAAAAACAACAACAAAAAAAAACAACCAGCCAACCAAGTGAAAAAAAAAAAAAAAAACAAAAAAACAAAGGGAAGAAGAAAACATTACCAGAGGAAACATCTAGAAAAAAACTCATTATAAAAAAGCCCACATTTACAATGCTAAAAATTCTAGTGGCTTTAGATGAAGTAATCCTCAACACAAGACATAAGGTCCTGGGTCCGTAGTGAACTGCCAGTGCACAGCTTTTTCCACATCCCCTCCATATCCCTAAACTTTTCTTCATGAGATGGTGCTGGTAATGAGCTGATGCAGGAAACAAAGGTGGAAGGAAAGTCTGGGGAGCTTCAATTTGAACACAACATACTCTCACTCTTGTTTAAATATTTTATAGGTAGACATGATTATTGCAGAATTGCCCTTTTGAGAATTATTTTCAATTCTTCCATTGGTATTTTCAAATTTTGAATAATTTATAGCAAAATGGTGTGCCTGAGATATAGAAAAGAAGGAATTCACACATTTGTTGTCAGTAATTATTGGTACCACAGAATTATCCAGAGCTATGGTACTTCTTTTGTTCCAGCTTTGCGTTTTGCCGAGAAATTCAGAGACAACAATTTTAGGGGAAAGTTTTGTGATTTCATCATTTGCCTGTGTAAAGTGAGGGTAAGGACATCGATCTCTCTTAGGTGTTTCCTGCTGAATGCCAGAGATGGACAAAAGTTAGAGAAAAGGCTGGGCTGCAATCACTCCTTTGGCAGAGGGTTTCACTCACGTAGCTGATTCGGAAGCTGCGGTACACCCAGTCCGTGTGCTCCTCCTCGCTCAGCATCTCCACTGTGATATCCCCATATGCAACAGGGTCTTCTGTGAAAGGCCAGTAGTGGTCACATTTCACCTGAAACGTGGGGAAATCCAGTAGTTTTGGCATTTATATAAAGATACACATAAGGAAAGAAGCACACGCAAAAGGAGGCAGAACCTCAGGTTTAGTAATGGCTGTTACTGTTCACTTGCTGCTGAAATAAGAGGAAATTTATCCTGCAATGACTTCCAGTCTGACCATTCCCATTTAATTGTGGCCATCAGCTATTTATCAGTTTTCAGAAGGGCAGCTTTAGTGCAGTGAAGAATAGACAAAAGAGTGCCTTCTGTTCTTCTTCCTCATATGATAAGTCTAAACAGAGCAAAACGCTGGGAAAGAGAATGTCCATATAAATCCCCCTAAATTATATTCCAGATATTTCTATTACAGTATCAAGGGAAAATGTAAAGCTAGAACTTGTATTTTATAATTATTTAAACTTAAAAGTGCAGAATCACAGAAGGCCTGAGGATGGAAGGGACTCCTGGAGGTCATCCTGTTCAAGTCTCTCCCCTCTCAAGCAGTGTCACCTAGAGCCAGCTCTAGACCATGTCCAGGTGACTTTGGATTATCTCCAAGGATGGAGACTCCACAAGCTCTGGGCAACCTGTCCCAGAGCTCAGTCCTCCTCACAGTAAATAAGTGTTTCCTTCCTTCAGAAGGAATTTAATGTGGTTTTTTAATTTGTGCACATCACCTCTTGACCTGTCACTGGGTAAGTCGCCACTAAAGGAGTCCCTCGTCTCCTTTCCCTCCCATCAGGTATTTGTACACAGTGACAAGACCCCTGGAGCCTCCTCTTCTCCAGCATGAAGAGTCCCAGCCCTCTCAGTCTCTCTTCATGTAAGAGGAGAGGCTTCAAAATAAGGTCAGGGGAGGTAAAAGGGCAGAAAAGGTTGAAGAAGGTCAGGGAAGGTCAAGGGAAGGTCAAGGTTCAAGAGAAGGTCAAGGAAAATCAGGGAAGGTTGAAAAAGGTCAGGGAAAGTCAAAGAATGTTGAAGAACTTCAGGAAAAGTCGAAGCAGGTCAAAGAAAATCAAACAAGGTCAGAAAAGGTAAGAAGGGGACAAAGAAGGTCAGGGAAGGTCAGGAAAAGTCAATGAAGGTGCAGCAAGTCAGGGAAGGTCCAAGAAGGTCGATAAAGGACAAAGAAGCTCAAGAAAGGTCAAAGGAGGTCAGGGAACATCAGGGAATGTCAAAGAAGGTCCTAAAGTGGGAAGGTAGATGCCATTCCAGGGCTGGTTGTGATGCTGCCTTGTGATCAGAAACAATGCAAAGACATGGACTCAGCAGAAATTTTTTTTTTCAGTGTCTTCTTTAACACCACACACAAGATTTTGTTACATACCCGTCTTTTCTCATTGCACTGAGTGAGCATAACAATAATTTGTGATTTTTGCTGGAGAACCATCTTCCAAAAATCATTCCTAGTTTCTGGCAGTGGTCCTTGGGTTGCAATGTATTCCTGGGGTGAATTATAACCCTAAAAGACAAAGAGATGGGTCCTGCTTACCAACATGGCTACTGCTTCAGAACGTGTTTTTTTCACATTTTTTTTTAGCTTGCCCAAGTTAAACTTATACTTCTAAAGGTGATTTTTAATATAAAGAAATTAATTTTTTTTGTATTTATTTTGTGATGACAACTTTTGCTAGATTTTGATGTTCCCAAAGTATAAACAATCTAAAATGCAGAAGATAAGGCTGTTACCACATGAATCATTTGCTCAGAGTTGCAGAAAAGGCCACATTAAAAAAGCAAGTAATAAAAGCCCTAAGAAAAGTTACAGCTCATTACAGATTATGTAATTTTAGGGTTTGTTTAGTTATAGGCACAAAACCAGTTACAGATGCCCAGTCTGCTCATCCCAAGCAGTGCCTGTGGTGATTTTCAGTCACTGGTGTCAATGGAACAGGATTATAGACATGTGTTTATGTCATGAGGCCTTAAATTAATAAAATATTAATTAGATTTCTGATTAAAATAATAGAGAAGATGATGAGTCAATGCACTTAACAGATGCTAAGACGCTTCATTTGCATGTATTTCCTTTCCTATACCACTCAACATGATTTTAGTTGGAAAGATTCCTTTCTCCTCTCCAAAACCAAAAGACTGTTATTAGGACTATAATAAAAGACCACAGAATGACCCTTTTGGCATGTGCTATAACCATATTTGCTGAGATTGTATCATCAAAACTGCATTTGGAAAGTAATTTTATATTCCTAGCAAGAGCAAAAAAATACATCCAACACACAGCATGATCCCATGCAAATTGGGCAATTTCTGTGCCACCACTGTATGTGGATCATGAAATTATTTGTGATTTGGGAGCATTTCCCACAAATGGCTTCCTCCAGACATCTATGCAAACGAGCTCAATCCCAGTTTTGTGCACTACACAGAATTTGCTGCCTGTTGTGTGTGGGCTGTGTCTGACCCAAGTGACAAATCCCTGTTAGCACAGGGATAGATCACCCCTGGTTTCTGGGTTTGGAGGCAGTGGAGCACTGATTATCAGAAAAAGAACAGCATTACCATCACGTGTCTATCCCAGTTTCCATGGTCGGCACTGGGCTAGGAGCAGAACTAAAGAGATGCAAAGCAGAACTGAACATCTGAGAGGGGCTGCTGCTTGAGATCCTGTTATCCCCAATCCCCTGTGACAGAAGTTGGTGACCGTGTTCACAGGGGTTCTTGGATGAGGGAAGAGATGAGGATCTGACTCCATGTATCAGAAGGCTTGATCTATTATTTTATGATATATATTACATTAAAGCTATACTAAAAGAATAGAAGAAAAGGATTTCATCAGAAGGCTAGCTAAGAATGGAATAGGAAAAAATGATAACAAAGGTTTGTGGCTCGGCTCTCTGTCTGAGCCAGCTGACTGTGATTGGCCATTAATTAGAAACATCCAACATGGGCCAATCACAGATGCACCTGTTGCATTCCACAGCAGCAGATAATCATTATTTACATTTTGTTCCTGAGGCCTCACAGCTTCTCAGGAGGAAAAATCCTAAGGAAAGGATTTTTCATAAAAGTTGTCTGCGACAGAAGTTTCCTGTGCTGTGCATCCTGGAAGGTTTTTCTTTCCTGTTTTTTGCAGTGTGAGTGCTCAGCTTCATGCCCTGGACACAGAGAAGCCAAGCTCAGACACTTGGCTCAACACTGCACACTTGGGCAATGCCAAAGTGACAGAGAAGTGGCTCCAGTGACTCATCCCAGGGCTCCTCCTTTCTCCATGACGCTGGCTCAGCTCCCTCCAGCACAGCCAGGGTCAGCTCTATCTACAGCCAGATAGAAAATGATCATTTCTCTGTGAAAGGTCTCTTTCTAAAGGGCTGCAGTGACCATGCAGAGCAGCCCAGGGAATTCTTGCTTTCCAGCCCTCACTGAGCCACAGCACAGAGGTACCAGAGGGACAAACCCTTGTGCCATGGCAGGGATGAGCCTGAGTGACTGCACGAGCCCAGGGGAGAGTGCAGAGAGCTGATGAGCTTTCAGCCAACCCCCAGTGTCAAAATATTTGCCTACAGCTCTGTGTACACTGTGTAATTATCCTGGAACCGTGGGTGCTACCCCTGGTAAGCGTCTGCTCTCTGCCAGGTGGAGGGAGGAGCAGGGGAAGCACCAGGGAGGAGGCAGAAAGCAGAAGTTCTCTCCACACACCATCTGGGCTGTGTGCATTTTGTGCATTTGGAGTGTCTGCCTTAGCTCTTTTCTTCCATGTGCAGTAGAAATCTAGAAAAATTCCTCATTTGAACTTTTATGTTTCACCTCGCTCTCTTAAAAGGCCACTGAATCATTTTAACATTTCCTGCCCATTTCCATACCAGTCCAATCAAAGTCTCACAAAGATTCACAGCTACTGCAGCAAAATTTGCCAAAACCTTCCCCTTCCACCCCTTTTTCTTTTTTTTTTTTTTTTTTTTTTTTTTTTTTTTTTTTTTTTTTGTGGCTTTTCCCTGTAGGCAAAATATTTGGAAGCTGACGGAGATGCTGAGAACATGACTGAGCTTCCAGGAAATACTGTGCTGTTTTCAAGGGCCCAGCTCTGCCTGGTGTGCAGGACACTGAGCTCTGTACTCACAGGGATGTAGTTGGCATTGATGTAGTCAGAGCCCTCCTCTTCATTCATTGAGACTAAGCGGACACGACTGAAATCATCTGGAAAAGGAAACAGAAATTAGGAAAAAAAATCACCTCTCAAATATGGCACACATCTCCAACTAGGCAAAATTTAAATTAGCCCTATAGGAATGGCCAAAAGTAATCTGTTAAAAAATAGAAAATTCTTGTATTGACTAAGAGAGCTATGTTTGCTTCAGCAAACATGGACACACCATTATTAGTGTTCTGCAAACACCCCCTCCAAGTGCTGTCCTTTGGGCTCCCTTAGGCTTCATTAAAATCATAAGAGAAATACAGTAACACTACTCAGCAGCATAAAAAACCTTGTGTTTCTCACCTCCAAGCTCTTGCCATGATAAACATTTCCAGGAAGCTGCATCTAACATAAAAACATCCCTTGCCTGGTTCTCTGCAAGAGCAGGATTGTAGAACAGGCTTTTACCAGCCTTAGAAAAATCTCCTGATTCTCCAATTTTCTTATTGGAACTCTTCTTTCCCTCTCTAGGGCTTTCAGCAGGATTTAGTGTGCTGCACTTACAGGGTAGGATATTTGTGTAGCGATTCTTGCAGCGATTCATGGGGAGATCAGCAGCAAAGTGGGGGATGTCCAGCCCAATCAGCTTCAGCTCCTGAGACAACAGAAAGGAAAATGCCAAGGTCAGCCTCAAAAACACTCAGAGATCACCCTTGTGATCACTTGTGGCAGGTAGCAGACAGAAAACGCTCATAAATCACTTTATAAATTGACAGCAGGACGACAGATTGTCTTTTTTTGATGAGTTGGGCTCCAAGCAGCTGGAGAGCAGTGCTGGGGTTTCTCCTCCTGATGTTGCCAACACATTGATGCCATCCCAGAGCTGGGACTCTGAATTGCTCCTCTCTACTCACACTCACTGTCAAACCAAAAATCCTGTCAAACCAGGGCCTGGCTAAGTTATTTCTGTGGTGATCATCTGCCCCCCTTAGAGAGGCTTCTTGAAATCCTCATGTGGCTTGCAGTCCTGGGACAATGCTTGGAAGATCTTTTTAGTAATCATCTTCAATAGTCACATGTAATAGATGGTGAATCAGGGGAATTTGCTGTCAGGAAGGGATCATGGAAACACCCTGAGAGTCCTTCTCATTGTTTTCTATCTTAAATCTTTGGGAAACAGCCCCAGGATAGGGATGGGGTTTAGTTTTATACGACCAAACTGACTAAATTTTGAGTAATTAAGACAGTGCACCTGAACTTGCCTGAGAGAAATCTCCTTGCTCTTATAGATATTTCTAATGCTACTTCCTGATTTCAGTGCTTCCTCTCAAATTAAGGACATTAAATATATAAAATAAAGCCATTAAATCCCAAATTCAATTCAGGCTGCCAGCATGGCCTAAAATTAAAGCAAGTGTGGTTTTCTGACATTTAGCTCAAACTGAATGTGAGAAGTCACTCCAATCAGCTCAATAAATGCAGGATTTAACAACACCAAGCTCCACTTCTAAATTCTGCAGAATTAGGAGGAAGTGAAGCTCGCCCACCCAGCAACAGCTCAGATCAACACACAGCACACAGGAGCACGCCATGCTAAACATCTTGAAAAAGCTGATCTGGGCAAGTAGCACAGGGCAGAATCCTCAGAGATTTACCTCGAATTGCAGAGAAAATTTATAATCTGAGTCTTTGGCCATATCCTTGATGTATCCATCAAAATCATCCAGCTGGACAGGGCTTTAAAAGAAAAATACAGAGAAATTAGGTTAAAAAAAATCTGATTTTTGTAGCACTTTTCATTTCTTTCCCCCAGAATACTCTCAAGTCATAAAGATCTATTTGCAGCTGTTAATGCTAGAGAGAAATAAGGGCAAACCTTGTGGTTCAGGGTCACACAATGGTGGGTGTATTACATTTTGGATGCCACTGCCCTGACTACTTTCTCTGCTGGCTTTGACAACTACACACATTTGTAATTATAGAGAGATGGTGGCTAAAAAAAGGTGGTCTATAAGTATACAAAACCATGGAGAGCTTCAGTAGGTAGGAATTAGCCTTGATTTAACAATTCCCATCTTTCCACACTTGTTTTTTTCCAGGTGAGATCTATCTGTTAGTCAGGCACAGCCCCCGAACACAACACAGAAATAATTAGGCTGATGCTGCGAGTAACGAAACACAGGTAAACAGCTCCCCTCTCCTAATTATCATACTCTAATTTACAAGCTACTGGAGCATGTACACAGTAATCTTCTCATTTACTTGGAGGCATTATGCCCATAGGAACCTGTCTTATCACCACTTAATTACTCCTGTTTACCCGCCAGCATTAATGATCTGATGTTCCAGCAACAACTGTAATGAGAGCCCCATGTCAACAGGGAAATGTCACTGCAAACAAATGCATCCCAGATTTTTCACCATTTGCAGTTTTTAACTAAGGATAAGCTCTGCTGAAATCACTAAGTTGGATAATTGATCTTTTCCCTGCTGACTAATTTTGTATGTTTTACTGCAATCTGTTGAGCAGAATCGTTTTTGTCCAATTTGTGTTTGTTTTCTGCTTTCAGGTATCTCTCTTGGGATATGTCTATCAAGAAGTTTTCTGTATTTGTAAATGAAATACCACTATGCCATGATGCCTATTTAGTCTAAGACTTATTCCTTTAAATATCAAAGTTACATACTTGGTCAGCTTTCTCTTCTTTAATCCGTTTTTACTCCTGAAAAAAAAAAAAAAAGAGTTTTTAATTCATACATACGAATTAAACAGTTCATTAAACAGTTAAACAGTTGTACAACCTTTATTCAAGGACAGCACTGATTTAAAAATGTGTATTTTTTCATCATACTTGGGAAGAGATTGTTAATAATAACTTATAATAATTTTAAGCTGATAGCAAGATTTCTGTTGAGTCCAGTGGGATGCACATCCCATTCTGTGGGTCTGGGAATGACCTGCCATTGGAAAGGAAAATCTGTGCCCAGAAAAAGCCATGGGTCCCCCATAAATCCTCACGCATTGGCTCTGGGTGGGCTGGGGCTGAGTTCCCAGGGTCTGAGCCTGGCTGGGCTTGGAAAATTGGATATCAACCCTGGAGACCACCTGGGAATGAGAAGCATCTGCTGGGTAAAGGGACAAGAGCACCGCTGGAAAATTCAGGGAAAGGTGAAGGAAAAAAGAAAGGGCCTGTCTCATAACCTGCTTATGATGATAAATGAAGCCAATGGCAAATATCCTACTGACCTCAGCAGGACTCCAGCTTAAACCTTAGATAATTTAATTGACTTTAAACAGCTGGAGATAATTGTGCCAGTCATGTTAAACAATGATTTATGGCTGATGTAATTCACTAGCCACAGTTGTGAGCAGGTTTCTGAGTGTGCTAAGCAGTAAAACCCAAAGGATTGGACTTAAGCACTGTCCTACACCAGCTACCACAGGGTGGATTTCTGGAGGGGGATATGTGTTCATTTTGTTGTTGCCAAAAAGATGTTAAGCAACAAAAAAATTAAACAGACAAAGCAAACACCCTGGAATTACTTGGCTAGAGGTCTAAAAACACTGATCTCTGTTCAATCAGCCACAGAACTCAAATAGATTCTTGCTCACTCAGAAGGAATTTTAGTAGTGTCAGTTTTTAATTCCTGGGCATTAAACGATAGCTGTTATTTTTACACATTATAATGATGCTATTTTAAATTTCATGGTGATATGAAAATTATGTCTAGATCATTTGGTTCACAGATTCAATTAGTAAATCAAAGGACAAGACTTTTAAATTCTAAATAATGAAATTATACAGAAAGAAGTCATAAAAAGCAGGGTATTTTTATTTTTCTACCTTGTTTAGAAGCTACACTACAAACAAATAAAGGGCTACTTTCCAAAATTAAATTTTACAAAATATTCAGTTTCTGGAGCAGCCACAACCTGCAGTAATTTTGTTATTTTTGTCAAAGTACATCTCCATTTAGATGAGGATCTTTGCCTGCAGAATTAACAAGAGTTATGGCAATACCAGCTTTATATTAATGTGGAGATTAAATATTATAAACCTCTTCAGCCTATCATATTATCTGTACATTCATATGTACTGAACACCTAAACTAGTAGTATTTATTTTCCATCTTTGAAGATCTTTTTTCCAGTGAAATCTTAACGTTAATTCCACTAAATTATTCAACACACCTCTATCCCCTGTGACTATGGTAAACCTTTTAATGTCAGGCACATAAGAATTAATTTGAAAAGGACAAAAAATAGCTAAATATCTTAGCTCTTAATAGCTCTTTATGATGGGAATGCCTCTAAGAATGCTTCTCCAAGGAACACTTCAAGAAGCAATAAAACAAATGATTGACAAACATTTCTCAGCAAGAATTTTGTGTGCTTTGATGGTCTCAAGAGGCCTTTGTTTCTTAGCATTGCAATTGTTTTCTGAATGTTCATAAATGTTTTAAACCAGCTTATGTGCAAAACAAAAACATTTGAAACATGAGCTGGTGTTTCATCTGTTATTCCATTTAGTCTACGTATTAAAATACAAAGAGAGGGATTAATCTCATCTCATTCCACTTCAGCTCCTGTAAACTTAATCATCTAGACTGAAATAGGTAGATTGATTGAAGGGAAAACCTCTGAAGAAAGACAGGCATCTGGAGAGGTGAATGAATGAATAATAAAAGAAAAAAGGCAGAGGGACAAAAGATGACAACATTTTTGCACCAGTGCCATTCACAGTGGCCACTCTGGGCTTTTTGACCAGCTGAGAGAGCTCAGTGTGACTTCCAAAATAACTACCTGATGCCTGAGGTTTTAGCTCTTATCTTTTTCAGATTCTGTGCTGCTTTAACTTACATTTCAAGGCCCACTGAAAATTTGGATGGGTTTTTCTACAGACCCACTCAAGGAAAATCAGGCTCAAAAATCCCTGTGCTGAAGATGTTGATGGCTGCCTACCAGGACTTTGGTGCCTCATGGTAAGACCAGGGAAAATGCCAGGGAAATAAAATCTTAACCTCAGGACCACCTTTTTTGAAAAACCCTAAAACTTGGACCCAAGAGCATCAGGAACTTAAGTTTCTGAAGTTTATGTTAATTAGGCAATTCTGGGTCATAGTCAATTATAATTATTTGTTAAATGGCTTGTAAAACAATTCTGGTTCTAAGAGGAGTGGCTTTGTTAGGTTTTTGAAGAAAACAATCAGGTGTTTACTAAATCCTTATAAATTATTTACAGTAGTAATAAATATACCCACAGTATTAAACATACCCATATAGACAATATGTGCACACAGTGACCCTGTTTTTACTCTTTGGGACTCCTAGTTTTATCCATTCTCAATGAACTGGTTTTTTTTTCAAAAGCAAAACTTTTACTGACATCAGGAGGGCATAAGAGCACCTTTGTAAAACAAATGCATTTGACATCACACACCAAACAGGTGAGGCACAATTAAGCAGTTTTAGTAATAGAACAGCAGCAGCAGAAGTCAATGCCAGGCAATGAACATGTAAATAACCAGGACAGAAGAAGCCAGGACTTATCATGAAGCAGCAAAAATTGCAAAGACAGCAATGAGATGGATATGACGACCACTGTAAGATTAGCTTTTTAATACCAAAATGGGTTGGAGAATAAGCAGACAAACCAGATGAAGCAGGGTAGCAAATACTTTGATACCCACATCCTCGCCAGTCCATGTTCCAGTGCAAAATTTTATCTCCAAAAGCTTTGACCCATTTGAGAACAAAGGCACCACACATTTTTCATGTCATAGAAATTCACATTGCTTACACATTGCATATGGAAAAACAAGTAAATCACTTACCAAGGATTAACATAAAATGCCAAAAGATAATCAGTCCAAAGGCATGAGGGTAGCAGAGTTAGGAAAGCAAATACACTTCTACGCCTGTGAGCATTAATAAATAACATACATAAAGATGAAAAAGTGAGGAGAGTTAGTAAGACAAACAGAAATCAGGAGATCAGCAAATTCTATTTTAAAAATCAACTTAACTCATAAATCCTACTTCTTACTTACTTCCTAATAATATTATTAGCATCCCTAGAATTTTTCCTCCTCAACCTGAAGGACTTTCAGCTATCCAACACAAAAGTCTATGTGATTAAAATAATTACGTCTTATCATATTGATTCAGGCCTGTTATTCCTAATTTTCAGAGAGTAAAGTGGGTAGGAAAACATCATTAACAGATTTCCAGCCATTGTATTGATGGTATTAAGCCTACTTTCAATGTTTTGAAATATTCAGTAATGATATGGTTTGTTTTTATCACATACATAATCTCCCATGTTTGTTCCTGCAAGTGATCCTGTGGATATCAGAAGATCTATATTAGAGATAAATTCAGATGCTTCCAACATCTCTTAGTACCCTCTATTGAGTCAGATTTCTCAAGGCATCCCTATAATACTTTGCAGAGTGCTTTAAATTCTTTCCTATGTTTTCATCTAAACATTGCTTGAACAGTTCTTCTAACTGTGTTTTCTGTGAATAACTATCTACAGCAGATTTTACTATGGCTAAAGGAAATATGAGTACAAAGTCATTCTAAACTTCTGTATTTGCAAGCTGTTTGCCAGGTTCTGTGTGCATTAATTCAGGAAACCCTGTTCTATCTATTGGTGGAATGGGCTTCAGGTATTTTGCAAATACAAAAAAACTCATGGAACTTAAAAAAACTTGAATCCAGTAAAAGGTTTGGTTTTTTTTTAGTCAAATACACCCTCAGGGTTTTTTTCCCTATCAGAAAATCTGCTGCCTTAAAAGTGGTACCACCCTTCTGCAGCTGTTCTAAAGAGGAAACACAAAGTTAAATTTCCTTGTTCAGTACCCTTGGCTCTTATGAAGTTGGTAGATACTGTGTTTTCCCTGATAAATAAATCATGTCAAACTGAATCATCTCTAATCTCAATCTTCCAGCCGGTGAGGAAATCTTCTGCCCATGCAGTGAAAACTCCAAGTTATGCTTTAATGAGTTTTGCTGCTGCAGAGGAAATGGGCAGTGCAGTTTCTGCAGGGCACCTGCCCCAGGCTTTGTAGGATTTGTGTGGCTCAGCCAGAGGCAAGAGGGTCAATCATACACCACAATAATGCAGAATCAGACTGTGGCATTCACGTCCTCTGAACAGAGAGAGACATGATTCTCTCTCACAGGTTTTTTCCTGGAGAAGCACAGAGAGAAGAAGAAAAAACAATCCTTATCTCTACTTGCTGCTCCTGTTGTTTCTGCACATGTGGAATGTGTTAGGATGATTGGGTACCTGAAGGGATTTGGTAACTGGATTCTGGTGATGGTTATTTATATTAATAAACCAATCACTCAAAGCTGTGTCCTGACTGTCAGGAGACAGTCAAGATATGTAATTTAGTATAGTATAGTATAATGTAATATAATACAGTTTTAATAAAGCATTTGTTCAGAATTCTGAGTCAGTGGAGTCAGATGCCAATCATTCACCCTGTTGGGGTCACCCTGAATTGATATTAGACCCTTAAGGCTTATTTGTTGTTTGAGTTTCTATGGGGCTGGACTGAGGATGAAATTTGGTTTTCCATGAACAAATCTCTGGTGCCACAGAGGTTTCCATTAGGCTCTGGAGAGAGAAGTGATGATGTTGCTGGAATACTTCTCCTTCCTTTGAGAAACTCCATGAGAGGATTTTACTTCCTCTTGCCTGCAGAGGCAGAAGGAATTATTCAAGCCTGGGCTCATTTCATTGCCAATCCTCACAAGAATTTTCCACACTTTATCAAATCACTGGCTAACATGCTTGCAAACTGATTTATATTCACAAACTAGGAGCTCTGACAGCTAAAGCAATTTATTTTATTCAACATATGAAAAATGTGTAATTGCCTAATAAATACAATACTGTTTTTTTCTGCAATCATGTAGTCCTTCACATCCTGCTCAGGTTTACAGAACAACTTAATTAAAAGAAGGAGATGCAGAGATTGCTCAAACCCTGAAAAGTCAGCTGAGCTTCCCTTAGGAATTAGTGGATATACCCATGGTTCCCTGACTGGATGCCTGGAATGAGCCAATCCTTCTCTCTGTTTTTAGGGCTGAATTTCCCACCTGGCTGCCTTGATAGATTGTGAATCTGCTCTTGACATCAGACAACAGAGGCACACAAAACAACTCTCAGAGAAATAACGACCATAAGATAAGGAGACACTGCCTTCAGGTACAAAAAGTTTGTGGAGATATTAAGCAGGAATGCTTTCCTCAGTTTATATTTTTATAACTTAATTTATGTATGTATACATATATGCATATACACACACACATACATATATATGCTAAATCAAGCAAGAGCCTTCACTTTCACATCCAAACCTATTAATTCCCTTCCCATTAAAAAGGAAAAAAGAAAAAAGAGCCTTTTATGCTTTTAATAACATCTGTTGCTAGTTCAATAATTTCATTCAAGCTTGGCTATTTAATTAACATGAGTGTTTGATCTTCTGACTTTTTTTGCCATTAATACAGCCCAAGCAAGAGAAGCTGAGGGATGGTTTCATTTGTACTGCACACAGCTGGCTGCTATTAAAGCTAAACCAAGCAAGTGAAGCTTGTTTAATATCCAGTTAATTAGCAGCACAGTGAGATATTGACAAGATTTGCTGGGCTTGTTAGTTCAGTTTGCAGCTTATTAGCAAAAGGCTCGTGGTGGTGCAGTGTCAATCCAGTTAATCCCAGCCTGGCTGGCAGGCTGTGTCCTGTGAGGTCATGGAAAGCAGTTCCAACTTTTCTTTCCAACTTCTCGGCTGTCAGCAGAGCTGACCATGGGTGTAAAGGCACGTTTTATTCTCCTGACCTACTGGGATGGGGCTGATGGGTCATCCTGTTAAGTGTCTGTGCTTGGACTTGCCTTGAAAGAGAAGAGCTTTTTGCAGAGATTGCTAACAACAGAACAGTAAACCTTGGCTCTGTCATTACCATTTATTTGATTATCATAATAGGGATGATGATGAAAATAGGGGTGGCAGATTCACGCTGCCATTCAGGCGGCTCTCAGAGCCTTTTACATCTATAAAAGCTAATCCCACAGATTTTCTTTGTTCAAATATTCCTCTTCAGCTGATGGTGACAGAGATGATTTACAGTCCATATCAGTGCCTGCAATTCTTGCAGGTGATTTTCTAGACTAGCAAGATATATTTAGGGATTTTTTTTGTTATTTTTTTCAACAGTACTGAACATTAAGCTACACTATATATTTGAGTTGGCTTGCCCTTGTCTTGTAACATAAGGAAATATTTATTAAAGGCACTGTATGAAGACAGTTGGTAATTAGTTATCTACAAATAAGCTTACTCCTGGATGCAAATACATGGAAGTGCTAATGAATTTATGGATCAAGTTTCTACGGTTGTGTTATTTTAGGAAATATGTCTGTAAGAGAAAGGGAAAAGAAATATCCTCCACAAACACATCTATGCAACTTGGCTGACATGCAAATACATCATTGCCTACTAAAAATATCAAGTGACAGAATGCATGTCTTCAGTGATCATTCAAGAAATAAAATACATTCAAGGGATAAAATACAAAATTAACAAGCCTAGTAGTTTTATTCTAAAGAGGGACAGCAATGACATAAAAAATAAGCACTTTAAGATTACAGATAACATTTGCCAAAAAGCAGAGATGGGGAAAAAAACATAAGCTTTGCTTCAAACACTCACCAGTTATAGGGGAGCTTTCCATCTCTCTCCAAAGATGCAAAATTCACAAAGGTCCCAGCCCCACACTCCCTGTTCCAGGAAGACCATTAGGTAAAAAGTTATTATTTTTGGATTCACAACTCTTGCAAAGAGCTTGATTTAACAGAGATTTAAATTTAACTCTTGGAGTTGCAGGGAAGTGCTGAACACTCACATCTGTGACTAGGTCTGAGATAATGTGTAATGAACATAATAGAATCCTTTAATGTGGTTGTCTAAAACCAATAAATGTTTAACACCACCTGAGATCAAATTGCCTAAAAATGCTTCAAAGGAATGAAATTCTCAAACAGACCTTATCTTCTGTCCAGATTTGTGCTTTCCATAGCAGGGCACTGGCCTCAGTGCACAGCTTAAATATTTACCCTTCTATACTAAATATTCATTGTTCCCACTCCAAGGAGAAGTTGTTTAATTATATCCTTTTTACAGGATAATTATAGGTAATTTTGAATCATGAAAATTACTGTAGGGAAAAAAAATAAAATTCTGAATAACATTCTAGTAGTGTCCTTATCACAAGTCCATTATTTTCAGCTATGAATTATAAACTAACTTGACTATTTTCTTGATTTAAGCAAACAATTGCTTGCAGCTTCTTTCTGGGTTTATTTTTTTCAATTTCCTTCTGGGATGTTTATCTTCTGTGGCTAAAAGCAGTGATGAAGAAAAAAAGCTTTGGGCTGGCTGCTCAGTAATTAAATAGAAAAGAATTAATTTAGCTGGGAATTTCAGAGCAAATTACATGCAAAAGGAACAAACTATATAATGTTTTTTTAAAAAGATAACTTGAAACATATGTGTGATGTGGTCATCTATTGCATGGAATATATAGACTAGACACAATACACAAAATCCAGCATCTTGTTAAGCACAAGATTTTTTACATAAGATTTTTTACGTGAAATAATTTCCTTTCTTGACACAGTACCATAAATTAATATGAAATATATTATATGGATTATAAAAGGACAAAGACTCTGTGATACCTTCAAAACTAGTAGGTAAACCAATTTTATATATATATACACACAGAATATATAGGGTTTGGGGAAACTTCCACAGCTCACACAGGCCACGACAACCCACATTAAAGTGAACTGTTGCAGGTAAGATCTCCTAGAAAAGGAAATTGAATTTCAATATTCAGGCACAAATGATTGGTGCAGACTGGCAAATGGTGAGAGAGAGACTTTCTAGAAAATATTATCTTTTGGCATGGAAAAAAATCTCCTGTTCCAAACTACATCAAAGACTTGCAAAGAACCTTGATGTCCTGCCCATGCCCATTTGCCTCAGATCCTAGTTATCATTAATGTCCCTGACACAACCCTTTTGTAATATGGAATTACACTTATGGACTCAATTCTGCAAAGCTCAAAATAAGACAAAGCTTGAGACTTGTCAGTCAGGTCAGGAGTGAAAATAGATACAAGGAGAGGATGTGGTCAACAGCAGCAAAACAACTCTTGGAGACACCCTGCTAAAAATAACACAACAAGCACCTCAAGTAGCACCCACACAAAAGCATTCTCAGCTGAAACTATTGTCACAATGTTTGTCAGTGTCTGAATGGGGGTTTTCAGTGTTTTTGGGGGGTTTTTGTTTTGTTTTTGGTTGGTTTTTATTGGTGTTTTTTTTGTTTGTTTGTTTTGGTTTATTTTGGTTGTTGTTCTTGTTCGTTGGTTTGTTTGTTTGTTGTTTTTTGGTGGGTTTTTTTGGTTGTTTTTTTCTTTTTGGTAATTAGCAGAAATCTGGACTTACCTGGCCATTTGTAGGTGTTTTCTTCTGAGGACAACAAGGGTGACCAGCAGCAGCCCAATCAGGAGGATGCTGAGGATGGCCAGCACGGAGATTACCACGACATTGGGGTTCATCTCAGTGACTGTACACACAGAAAATTGCTCTCAGTTACTCAGTTCAGAAGCATTGACATTTTTCCTTGGTTTTGTTTTTCCCTGGGTTTTGATAATGTTATTTTTTTAAGCTTATCTCAAAGAGCCTGGAGTGTTAGAGAGAGAAAAATCTACCATAGAAGATAAGGGGAGAGTTTGAGTAGCTATTGCTCTTAGAAAATTTCTTTGGGGAAATGCCTTCACCCTGGCATTTTTGTTAAACTTTAACATGTTCTGATTTATTATTTTTTTCCTCTTTAGCTGACATTTATAACACAAGGGAAAACAGTGAAGGTAATACAAAATACAGATATTCATCATCATCTATGTCTCCAAAGCACATTTCCACTCTGAAGTTATTCTTCAACAATAATCAATGCTTTTTCTGACCCAGAAGCAAAATAATAAACTGGGGATTTGCAACATACTGGGTGGAAATTGCTTAATTACTCTGGAAAATGACATGCCCAGGGATCCTCCCTCAGGACCCTTTTGGCTGTGACTGCTGAGGACCCTGCAGAGACCTTTCTTCACTCTCACTTCTTTGCTGAATGCAGGAAGCCTTAACAGCTTGTGAATGTGATTTTCCTCTTGTTTGGGCTTGGCTGAGAAAACATTTTTCTCTATAAATATCATCAAGCAGTCAATGTTATTATTGACTGAATCTGATGTTTAGTATTGGCACCACAAACTCCATCCCTGATTTCTAAAACCCAGTCCAGAACTGAGCCCCTAGTTTACATTTTCCAAGTGGGGCCTTTTCTAAGGGCTTCCCAAAGCTTCTCCCCCATCCCATCCACACCTGGCAGCCTTTTCATGATACAAACAACCCCTGGGACCAGCATTACAAAGAGCAG
This sequence comes from Chlorospingus semifuscus, assembly GCA_035048045.1. NCBI lineage: Eukaryota > Metazoa > Chordata > Aves > Passeriformes > Passerellidae > Chlorospingus > Chlorospingus semifuscus. The sequence continues at coordinate 69,073,225 of JAWWMS010000059.1, read as the reverse complement.
CTTCAGAAAGCGAGGGGGAATGTGGCATTCACAAGCTCTGAAAAATCCCTTTGCTGAGGATTTTCTCCTGGGAAGCTGAGAAGCCTGAGAGAGAAATGAAAACAATAATTATCTCACTTGCTTCTCCTCTGTTTTGCTGCTTTGGAATGTGTTTGGAGATTGTTTCATTGGTTTTGTGTGAATTGTTTTGATTCTTTGGCCAATCAGGGCCAAGCTGTGTCAGGGCTCTGAAGAGAGTCACGAGTTTTCATTATTATCTTTTTAGTATTCTGTCTGTATCCTTTCTGTATTTTTTAGTATAGTTTAGTATGGCATTCTTTAATATAATACAGTATAATAAAATAATAAATTAGCCTTCTGAGAACATGGAGTCAGAGTCATCACTCCTTCCTTCATCTGGGGAATGCAAACACAACAGGGGGAACAGATGTAGCTGGATGAGGAAGAAGAAGAAAGCAGGGAAGTGCTGCTCACCCATGGTGGAAACTGCAATGAAGGTGGGGATGCTGGGGCTGTTGTGGCTGAAGGTGGTCACGCTGCAGTTGTAGGAGGTGGCAGGGGTCAGGCTGGAAATGGTCACAACGTGTGAGGAGACAGTGACAGGTTCCTGCAGACACAAGGAAAAACACACAGGAGTTTGTGTCGCTCGTGAATGCAAGAGTACAAATCAGTGTTCCATGTATCTAACAGGTAAAGTCAGATCTGGTGGAAGAAATCAGCATTTTGAAACGCAGGAAAGGGAACCTGGGCCTGCCCTTGACAGCAGGCAGATAGTCTGGCAGAAAATGGGGGAGAAACAGGGCTGAATGCAGCTGCAACAACACCCCAGAGCACACCAGGGACCCCAGAGCCCTTTGGGGAGGGAAGGACACGTGCCCAGAGTGGGTTAATCAGGCACATGAATGGTAGGGGAAAGCAATGAGACCTCCAGGCATCCCAGAGGTGGACACAGCTCATGAGCTCTGGTTGCTAAGCCATGCAGGTAGGAGGAAAACCAAGTTATTTATATTCAAAGAACAGCCAAGGTAGTTACAACCTCTGCCATGAATGAAATCACAATTCTGGTTTGAATGCATGAAATCTCTGCCTCTGAGGCAGCTCCTCTGGGTATGGAGACCTGTGAGCCCTTTTGAGTGGCCAAGGTGAAAAACAAAGCTAGAGCAAAGTCTTTTGGTAATAATTATAATCAAACACCCTACACCTCAGTTTTTCTAGCTGGCAGAAACTCTATATGGCATATTTATACAATGTGTTAATTACTATGACCTTTGTGAACACTTTTGTGGATTTTAAATGCTGACAGAGCAAGAGAAAACAAACACAGCAAGAACCTGCATTGAGTTAAAGAAAGAGTTCCTAAGTCTCTGTTTCTGGACTGTCCAGCAGAACCAGGGGTTGGTTACACTTGTAAAAACAGGGACACTGAGCCAGTGGTTTAGAAGGGAGAGAAGGAGAAGTTTTATGAATAAGCCCAGTCCAGATGGGGAATGCAAGGTGCTGTAACAAGTCCCAAGCACTGGATATTTCCAAGAGCCTGTTGTAGCCATGGCTAATCCTAAACTCCTGTTGTAGAGCAATTCTGAGGTACACTGTGCAGATGAAATCACATGAGTGTAAAAGGAGGAGACTTTCATTGCCTGAGCTGAAAGGAGGAGCCACATTTTGGCAATCATACTTGGGTGCATGTTTCCATTTTCCCCTCTGGGAAATTTAAATTAGTGAACTCAAATCCAAGATGTTCAAAATTGGAAAGCTGTTGCTTTTCATTTCACTGATTTAAAGATGCAGGGAAAGGACAAAAATGCTCATGTAACTAGCATGGAAAATCACAAAGAATTTTCACCAGCAGCCTATTTGGAAAGCATCCCTTTTTACAGTTCAGAAAGGAGCCCTTCCCAGTTTTTCATGGAGAGAGAAAAGAGAATGATGAATCTAATGAGGAGTGAGCTGACAATCTTTGCATTTTCCAGTGCCAGATGCTCTTGTCAACAATGACACGCCCACTGAGGCATCTGCCAGATGAAGCAGTCTTTTCCTGATGTTCTTAAAACAGATCTGCTCTGAACTGAAGTTGCAAATCCTCTGGTACTTTCTGTGCCTGACCCCATCACTATTTTGAATCTCTGGTAAGTGATGATAATGACTTCACTGTCACCATCATATTTTCTGAAAAATCTCTTTGCTCAGGATTTTCTCCTGGGAAGCTGAGAAGCCTCAGAGAAAAATGAAAACAATAATTATCTTATTTGCTTCTCCTGTGCTTTGCTGCTTTGGAATGTGTTTGGAGATTGTTTACCAACTGGTCATTGTTTCACTGGTTTCATGTGAATTGTTTTCACTCATTGGCCAACTGGGGCCAAGCTGTGTTGGGACTCTGGAAGGAGTCACAAGTTTTCATTATTATCTTTTAGTTTTCTGTAAGTATCCTTTCTGTATTCTTTAGTGTAGTTTAGTATAGTATTCTTTAATATAATATAGTATCATAAAATAATAAATTAGCCTTCTGAGAACATGGAGTCAGATTC